>BLKR01000115.1:650000-840332 GCA_011170035.1 Teleogryllus occipitalis | reverse complement strand
TCATCAAAATGACCATGACTATCGATCAAATCTAGGCCCACGAATGTTCCAAATATCAGGTTATGCTCAAGATCATTGTCATTCAGCATTGTGCATTTGACAGTCTTTAAACATTTTATTATACTACAACGAGACCATAATGTGTCGAAACGAGGATGGATAGCTGATAATCGCGATTATCTGCGCTTAAACGGCCGATCTCGGGCGTTTAACTCCACGTGAGTTTAACTTCCAGTAATCGCGTTTAAATCACGTGGTGAAACTCGCGAGAACTTTAAACGCGATTAAACTCCAAGATGAACGAAGTTAAACACATAATCGAAGGTGGTGAAACCGGCCTAAAACTTTTCAAAGCGCATATGTCGCATATTAATGCAAATAATAACTTTTATAAAATAATTGAAAATGATACAATTATCGTGCGCATGGAACCCTATTCCGTGCCTGTGCCGTGCCCGGGCCTGTCGTGATTCGAACCCCCCAAAAGGGTCTTATCAATAGCCCAGGAGGTAATTTGCCTGATTCAGCACACCGAGTTGAGAATGGTGATTTGCCTGATTCATCAAATTGAGATGAGAGTGGCGATATAGGTGGCCAACTACATGAGTTTTTACGACTTCGAATACCTACAGAGTTGTCGTCTGACCTACAATTAGAATTGCGATCTCGAGAAATTCTCTATAAACTCTGCTTAGCAGCGAGAATTAACAGGCGGTTACAGTATCATGCCATAACATTTATGTTTGGGAATGTTGCGAATTATATGATAAATGATAACATCAGCAATGGTTGAATGTAGAGAATAAAGGAACTAAAATTGAACATTGATCGTGACTTGAGAATCTTGCCCGTGAGCAGAGCGGCCGGAGTCCGCCGGAGTCTTTCTTTTAATTGCTAACCTTCCAATAAAAAGTCTGAAAATAATCATTTTGTAGATTAGGGCTTTGAAAACAAAACTCATGTCAATTGGGAGAGACGAAAATTAGGTTTTGATGCTCTAAAACGCATCGTTTCGAGTTATGTACGATGTACGAAAGTAGTGTTTGCGACGTGTTGCGTATTGCAGCTGCACGCAATTCATTTAATTCTGTGCTTAGATGGCAAATTGATACGTCACATTGTCATGTCATGCGACACAAAATGACTTAAGTCACTTTTTTTGTTAATGTTTAGGAGACAGAACGTGCATTTCTCTTTTACTTTATAAAAAAACTATGGTGGCAAATTGCAATAAGACAAAACCAAAGACTAATTTTTCATGATATCTTGATGCTCATGATATCTTAAAATTGCTGCCACGGAAAATGTTCAAAAAGTGACATAACATTTTGCCATCTTAACACATATTATATATAAATTTTAGCTTTCTACATTCGTTCTTCACATAAGCTTTAACTTTGTCAAACCCCATACTCCTCTGTGAGCGCAATATGATTAAAAAGGGGTCTAAAGTTTTTTTTCACGTATTAATATAAAGATTTAGAACTGAAGATTTAGATATGGAGATTTAGGACTGGATATATTTGCACAGTGTCCTCGTTGATGTTAAAACTAAGTTAATAAAAAGTTTCGAAGTTTCGTTTAATAGATTCCTGCACGAAACGATTTCGCTCCAGCGCCAAGGCAGCGGTCACGGCAATAACACAATTCGCTAGATGTCAGACATGTGTGATAGGGTTTTCGCTCGCCATGATGTCACGAGCGAAAATCGCTTGTCTTCACAGTCAAGTGTCTGATGCGCGGTGCGAGGGACAACATCAGTTGAGTCGTACTATCGAGTGGAATATTGATTTAGAACTTCTTTTAATACATAGTTTTGAAAAAATATGTTACATTTATTTATTATTTGTACAGTGTCCCGCCAACTTTAGGCCACTCGCATAACTTCTAAACGGTTTAACGATAACAAAGTGCTATTTTCGTTGAACAATGAGGAATCATAGGGCAAGTTATTATACCGTAGAGAAGTAGTTTGAAATGTTTTTAGTTTTCGAGAAATTAAATCGTCTTTTACTTTGTAAACAGAATTATGTATTTTTCTCAACAGCAATGGATATATCTTAAAACGTGGAATCCAGTGATGTATCAGATATTAGTACTTTGATAGAAATTTGCGTATTAAGGTAACTTTCTGACATGTGATTTTAAATTAAACAATATTTATCGTAGCAGACCTTGCCACTGTTGCCTTACGGGAGAAGATGGCCTTCGCGGGGTCGAGGCTGTTACGGGCGGCGGCTTTGCGAAGTGAAGACCATCTTCCTCAAAGGCGGCAGACGCAAGGGCTGCTGCAGGAAATATTGACTGATTTAACATCACATGTCAAAGTATTATTTTATAGACAAACTACTGTCAAAACATGAACAAACGATACATCAATGTATTGTTTTTTTAATATATCCATTGCTAGTGAGAAAAATATATAGTTCCATTTAAAAAATCAAAGATAATTAAATTACTCGAAAAACTAAAAATACCACAACAAAATCTGTACAGCAAATGACTCGTCCCATGATACCGCATTGTTGCGAGAAAACTGAATTTCGAAATCGTTAACCGTTTAGACACCCAGGTAGTTGGTGTGCCATTCGGTATAATAAGAGTTCTCTTGACCTTTTTTTTTAGTATGAATGTAATTATTGTAGGTATAATAGACGGTAAATTGACCCTCAAAGATTCAACTGGGTTGATTACATTAATAAATGCATGTCGCACCCGTAAAGCTGAGAAGTCATTGCCAGGCTCGCGAATGAGCTCACCGCGCACGAGCGGAGGGCGCTCGAGCGCGGGACACTCGAGCAAACCAGTGTAGCTCTTCAGCGCTCGAGCGACTACGAACGAATAAATGGCACTCCTTTTCAGCTGCTAATATTTTAAATTTAATCTATATGTTGGAAACCTGTAATACTTATCCTGTCATTGTTTCTTAACTACGAATCGACAATTATTTATTACTAAACAGCAAGAAATTCAAGAAGTATTAAAAAGGTACATTTTCAGTAATGAAAACCATTAAATTTCTCATTTATTACATTAACTAACATAAAGATTTCCATTATTTGTTAGTATCCTTCTTCGAAATTTATGCAATTATAAAATAGGTGTTGCGTTTTCTTTTCTTTGTAACAACAACATGTTTTGTACAATTTTCTGTAGGTATTATAGGATACTATTTTGTAAAACTGTTTACTTGGTTTTAAATTGTGTTGCCTTTGTACCATATCTCGGATTTTGTTTTTGTTAAAAACTTAAACTGCACTCGACCACAAGCTTTTGTTCATTTGTGTGCGTCTGTTGTATTTCTTATCTTACGTGAAAATTAATACAAAACTAATAATAATAATAATAATAATAATAATAGTAATAATAATAGTAATAATAATAGTAATAATAATAATAATAGTAATAATTTCCCCATTTTTTGAAGAAATAATTAATGAACTAAATAAAAGTTTATTTGCTTGTTAATCATAGCAGGTGCAATTTAAAAAACTATATTATAGTTTACAAATTCCATTTATTCGAGTTCGTCGACGATAACATGACGGCAAAGTATTTTGTTTCTGTTGCCAATTGACTTCGCAGTTAAGTGTGCAAGGCTGGAAGTAAGCTGCTTCCTGCCGTCTCTCTGCGCCGCCGCTGCCTCCCAGGTGCGCTGCGAGGGGAGAGTGGAGGGCGAGTCGTTGAGCCTCTGTTGAGCCATTGAGCTTCTGTGGACGTGTGGACAGAGGGGATAGCTGACCGCTCGCGCTGTCACCACGTTGCAGGGTGGACAGCGGTCAGCTCCGCGCCGCTCTGGGCCCACGCCTTGCCATCTCCACAGCGCGCGAGCCGCTTCTCGCTGCCTGGTCGCTGCGACAGCATTCACAATTGACAACACCGTTGCTTGGCTGGGAGGTTCTACGGTTCGAGTTCCGGTCGTGGCGTATTTTCAACATTAAAGACGAATCCATTCACTGTTTGGAGGACAATTCTAGCTTTGCTCCTCTGATCAGAACTTTTCTGATGTTTCTTTGCTTAACACCAGGCGAGTACTGTAGCACTGTTCTAAGAAATGGACCATGGGTCGCACACGATATTTCATTTGTCATCTTCGTCTCCTCCTCTTACACAGACTTACATTTATTATAACCTCATACACAGGCACACTTATTATAACATTACACATTAATTGAGGCCACACCCGAGCATAGAGCTTGACCCGGCTGGAGCGGAGACCCGCTGTGGGTACCTGGAGGGGGGAAACTTTTGTTCCGGGTTGAGGAGGAACACCCCCACCTTCCTAAATATAATATTCGTTACACTTACGGGACCAATAACGTACGTATTTCAGGCGCCCTCAATCAATGAATACTGACTCACACTTCTTGTCTTGTATTTACTTGTGGTTATCTCTAGTTGCAACGCCGTTTCTCGCCAGTCCAAGCCCTCGAGGGCTCACCTCCGTGGCATCGCTCTCGTTCTCGCCCTCGTCCTGGCCCTCACCGCTGGCCTGGACGCCGCGGCCCGCGCGGCACGCGAGTGCCCTCTAATCCAGTAGACGTCAAAGGGGCGCGCGCTCGAAATACAAAATTCCCTGCGCCCCGCAGCGCGCGCGCTGAATTCCGAATGCCGCTCGCGCAGAATCAAGATGGCGATGAAGATTGAAAATAGAAATTCTCACAGGGGGTGGATGAGGGAGGAATATTCATCAACTGCATTGTACCCGATATTTCCTGCCGCCTTCTATTCAATTTAATATTACGCAGAAAATTAAAAAAAGAAATCCATTTCTTTGTGTAGTATTGTGGAGTGTCTTTTCTCTTTTGTTCATGTTTCTCCGTGACCCTGTGAATCATATAGTCTGGCATTCTATTACTTTTGTATTATTTATATCATTCCATTTTCGGTGCAATACGACCTTCGACTGGTGAGACAAACGATTTTATTGAAAGTAATTGGGACTGGACTAAGCGCGTACCAGCTGTTACGATGCACTTTGGAAACATTTCGGAAAATATAGAGGAACAAACTGCGGAAGTTTATTTTGCAAGTGGCTTGCTACTCAAAATACTGTATTTACAGAGTAGAATTATGATCACGTTGGAGGTCAGAAAAACAAGGAAGACTTAGAAGTTGTATTACGGAAATTTATTCCTTGCATATTTGAATGCACCACTTCATCCGTGTCTGAAACGCAGCACAGTGATTGTTTTGCGATAAGCGCGCACATAGCCTCCTTTGGCCGGGTATCTCCAGGGTATCAATTTTCGTTTGAGAAACGTTCTTCATATCGCCTGTCGCCGCCCCCGCAGCCCCGCCTGGCGGGAAATTTATTCCCCTCCTTAATCTGCCGCCGCATCTGACACCTCGGCCGCCACTCCTCTTCTGCCGCAACTCGCTATCAGCAGCAGGCGCCCTGCATAGGGTGCATCAGAACAGCGCTGCGGGGCCAGTTTCTAGGCAGAGGACGACGGTTTTGGCCCTCTAAGACTTCGAAAGATCAAGGATAAACAATAACAATCTATTCTTTGAAAGAGGCAATTTGATTAGGAATATGCCATTGACTAGTGTAGGGAGCGCTAAATGTAGTTACGATTGCATATTGATAATACGAGTAATGAAACAATTATTAATCGTAAATATTCTGTATATTCTGAAGTTTAGTTCAATGCCATAACTTCCCTTTTCGTTTTATATTTTTGCTCTCACTGCAGTTGTTTTTCATTATTCAGTCTTTCAGTAGTTGTTAAAAACACAATATCATACATTCAATGAACAAATACTGAACAAATTGCACTTATGGAAAAGATTTTACTTAGTCAAATATGTTCTAACAACTTCTAAAAATATAAATAGAATAAATTTCGATGACGGATTTGTGTTTCGTCCGCGACTCAAACGTCTAACAGCCATCAGATGGCACACTCATATTGACCAGCCTCATTCGGAATCGCCTCGAAGCACAAAACTTGGCATCACCCTGTGCCAGCGCAAGGCCATTCGATCGGCGAGCGATCGAGGCCGCGGCGAAGGGGGCGGGGGCGAGGGATTGAGAGGGCGGGCGGATCAGGGCCGGCTGCGGCGACTCCCTCACCTGGCACCAAAACATCCCCCAAGGAAATCAGCGACCGCGTCCACCCGCTTCAATTTCCTGCGTATTACGGCGCGGGCGGCGGCGCGAGGGCGGGGGCGGGGGCGGGGCGGCGCGCGTACATGAATAATGTAGGCGGCGCTCCCCGGGGCGCGACGCTGAAAAATGGAGCCGCGGGCGATATTAAGAAGGCCACATTCTTGGCGCGGCGGTGGCGGCACCGCCCGCGTGGCCGCTCGCCCCCGCCCCGCCCAGCCCTCGCCGCCCCGCCCCCGCGCGCCCCCGCGCGCCGCGTGCCCGAAACACTTAGCGCCTTGCACCCTGCGGACACCCTGGCGGCGACACGGGTCGCGGAAATCTCTTGCCCGGGAACACTACGTCAGGGCTCGTTTTGGCAGCGCGACCTGTGACCCGACGCAGGTGCTGCCTTTCGGGAACACTTTGCCCGTAGATTAATTGAGCGATGCTGAATACGTCAATTTCTTTTTGACGGATCACATTTAAGCGAGTCGGATTATTTAGTGCAGGCATAATTAACATCTTAATCCGGTTTAACCCTAACATATAATTATTATTTTATATATAATGTAGAAGTTGCAAAGATTAAGCAGAGCATGGTTGTTAATCTAAGATCATTAGACGAGATAATTACCTAAGAACAATTAACTTTGTTCACTGATCTAATTAAAGATCTTGCATTAGTGACTAATTCATGAGGCTCTCATACAATGGCGTAATACCATTCACTTCATCTGAATACATATATAATTTGGTTTGATAATATTCCGGGTAGCATGTGATACTTATCCTATTGAAAGCATGAAGTCCATGATAACTGATAACCAAGTAAATTAACTTGTTTTGCTGCGTCTCAAATCAAATCAAATCAAATCAAAAACTGTATCAGAGGATTCCGTCTTATCCTTTCACGACAATGCTGCTTCATCTGAACGTTATTGGATGTGATAATTGAATTGATAAAAATTCTGTATTATAAAATTATTAACGCTTCTAAAATGTAAATTATCTGCTCGTCTTCTTCAACTTGATTTGAAAATAAGGAATTACATGTTTTAAATTCAGATATTTACGTGTTCTCTCGAATATATTGAAGCATACTAGTACTTACAGAAATGGAGAATCCAGAAAAGTCATTCAGGATTAGTTGCCTCCTCTTTTTATAAGTCAACTTGAAATCCATTTTTAGACACTCGATGATTCCACATTTTTTCCAAACAATTTGGGTTCACGCAACTTATTACTAAAAAACTATTTTTGAGAGTAGAGAGTGATGGTTTATTCGAGATGAGAAAAGTAGATCCAGAAGTCAACGCCTTCAATACAGATCTATCTGCGGAAGAATTTCCATGGACTTGTTACTCACTTGTGTTGTAACAATATATACTTCAGAAATGAGACAAGGAGGTGAAGGACGGCTCTGGAGCTATACAAGCACGAAATGAACAGGAAAATTCCGGTAAATAAAACTAGTGTTCTTTCACACCAATCACATGAATTTGTTTTTGCGAGAAAAAATTTCAAACGCTAATTTCTTTTGAGATATTATACTGACAACTTGTGAGTACGGAAATCATCCTAACCTATTTAAAAATAATTTTCTGACGAAACTATTCTAAAGCATCTATATTCAATGCCAACAATTTTTTGCCATGCTCACTCACCAGTTAAGAGAAAACTAAAAACGTATAAGTAATACACTACCATTTCAAGCGCATAATCTCCATAAGAATAATACAGAATAATATTGTCATCAGTAAAACTATTAATTCATTGTGAGTATAATTTTATAAAACATGTTATGTTGCATAGTTTATTCACGTTTGCAGAGAATGAATCTATAAACTGACATATGATCGAAGGAAGGAAGAAAGGAATGAAAGAATGATGATTACATTATTTAAGTGAAAGTGAATAATATATCAGACATGACAAAACAACCAATGAATCATACATATTGCAATCCAGACGCCGAAATACTCAAACATCTGTAGGTCTACATTTTCTACCACGCCCCCACACACTTGAATGCCAATTTATATTAACATTTTATTTGCAATTTGTCACTTTTCATTAAATGGAAATGAATTTTCGATCTAGCCATGCCGTAATCGCGAAATATTTTCGTCCCGCCTTCCACATTCGCACCGACATGGCGGAGAGGAGACGAGGGGCGCTGGCACATGTGGCGGGCGACGCCCCTCGCGAGGGAAGACGTCGTTGGCGCTGCGCTGGGGCGAACGACAGGGCCGAGAGTGTCTCCGGCGACCGCCCCTCCCCCCGCCCCCCCCCTCGCCTGGCCAACGTCACCCTCCAGCTGCCAGCACCCTCAGCTCCCCTCGCAGCATTCTTGGAACTCCGAAACCACTCCCAAACAGCATTTCCACGTCCCCCTCCCCCACTTATGCACGCCTCTGCCGTCGCCAGCGGAAGACTCGCCGTCATCATAGGGGATTTTACCACCTCCGTTGCCACGTCATCGCTCTCACCGTCACAGCGCCATCCGTCCTTCTCAAAGCTATGACTTCAGCGGCGTTCCCATCAGTGTCTGGGTTAGTGCAGCTTCCATAGCTCCGTCGTTTACATGAGCCCCGACTTGGCCGCTGCGTTCTCACCGTTGGGCGCGGTCGCCCGCCCGAAAGCGCATTCGCCAGCTGCTGCCCACGCCGCTCCTCCTCGCCCCGCCTGTCCTCTCACCGGTGCCTCCTCTCGCGTCACCGTCCTCCGCCTCCCCCCTTCCGCCCTGCAGGCTCCTCCGCACCCCCGCAGCTGCCGGCTCAGCCCTCAGCCCCGCCCCCGCGCTCCCTCGTCTTCGCGGACCTCCGCCACCCCACCCCCGCGCGGAGGGCCGGCCGGTAATAATCTGTTCCCGGGGGTTGCGCGGGGAGGCGGGGGCGGCGGCGAGTCTTGAGAGCATCGCCTTCATTAATCAAGCGCGTCGGCCCCGTCCATCCGTCCGTCCGTCCGCCCGCCCGCCGGTCCCTCCGCCTCCGCCGGCCGCGGGACCGGGTCAGGTGGACGCCGCGCCGCGCCGCGCCGCGGCGCGGCGTGAGGGCGGAGCAGGAACCGGGGTGGCGCAGCCGACGAAGGGAGAAAGAAGGGAGCGCGAGAGCGGGGAGGAGGGCGAGGGCGCGGGCGAGGGCGCGAACGAAGCGAGAGCCGCTGGGGGGTTGCGTGAGGACGCGAGGGGAGAAGCCCCCGAAAGAGGCGAAAAGCGGCGCTGGGGAAGGTGTTTTCGAACGGAGCTTTTGGGACTCCAGGCTGGGTACAAAATGCGCAGTTTCTGAGATGAAGCGCAGAAGGGTCGTGTGGGAAAATTATTCTCTTTCTTTTCTGAACTTCACAGCAGTTTTGTGTCGTAAGTTACAACTTCTTGGCAAAAGGATCTTAATGCTTTGTTTATGACTCCTTTCACATTAAGAACTTTGGCTTGTTTTTATTCTAAATTCACTAATTTAGTACTAGTTTTCGGGAAAGAGTTTTGTTCTTTATCTGGTTTCATTGTTGATAATAAGAAGTTCGTTGTTGTGGCGCTTCCTAGCGGCTAATATGGGATTCAAAATTTACCTGCATTGCTGGAGACAACTAGAATATTTCCAGGAATTTCATACGTGAAAACTGCGAAAATCCTCAGTGTCTCATGTTACGTTTGTGACATGTAAGAGCATTTAAATACCCCGCATATTTCCCATTCTGTCAGTCAAATGTAACAAAACAGACAAAACTTCTGTGGTTCAGAAGTAACGAACAGTTGAAACAGTAGTTGAATGGAACGCTGAAGGCGAATGTGGGGTCAAAAATGGTTTGTTAACGTTGTTAATCGCCAACATGAAAATAAATCCGAACCTGGACTTAAAAGAAACATACTGTTATATTATTAGAATATTAAAAGCACTTGGATTAACATTTTAAGTAAAATAGCGCATTTATGAAACATAATACGCACAAACACAAAATAGCACTCACCAATCATTGTATTGCGTTGATGGGTCTGCCGCTTAATGCACTCTCACTTTCTAGTCAATATTGGATATCTTCCATCATCACAATGAATTTAATGTTAAATTTCATATTAAAATTTACTATATCAGAAAGAGAGCGGAAATACAATCACACGATATGTTTATTATACGACAATATTAATGATATATTGTCTTAAAGAAATAATGCAATTAAAGGGGTCGTAGAAAAATAATAGCCCTGATTTTACACATTGAAGATGATTTATCTAAGATAATTTTCGACTTCCAAGATCATTAGTCCAAATATGTGTTCGAAGGAGGTGGCGGTGATCTTCCTCCGCTCAATGGTGAGATTCGGCACCGACCCACCGTCAGCTTGCGGGGATATTCCTCAACCAGGTATCTCCCACTAGCGTAGTACCGCCCCAGCCGGGACAAGTTCTAAGCTCCCAACTGGTCTCCCGACAAGATAGAGTAAGTGTTTGTAAGTAAGGGGCAAAGACAGGACAAGGAAGAAGAAGGAAAGATGGCTTGCGATCCGTGACTTATTTGTTAGGAAACTACTCAGGCATTTGCCTGGTGTTAATCGGAGTAACCATGGAAATCTACTGGTCAGAGCATCCAGCTGCTAGAATTCTCCTCCAGACAGCGGCTAAATTCGACCTAGCTGGCAAACTAGCGTCGAAAATCTTGCTACCGCTGGGACTCGAGCCTAGGACCTCTCGGTCAGAGACACTGCAGTGACAACAGTTGAGCCCTGAGCCACCTTTTCCGGTCCCGACATCTTCAATTGTTTCCGTCATTTCTCGTGAGAGCTGATTAACCACAGGCTACTTCATGAGCAAAACAGGTCTTGCTGGACTCTCGTAATAAATCCACAAAAAAGTGACCAATAGTTTTTCACTTGATATTTGTAAGTTCTGACTTTCAATTCATTGTTTCCTCTTAGTTAGGTGCGTTTTATAAATTAAAAACTCCATCATTGCTGTTATTTTTCAATATTATGCCAATTAATGTTTCCTCAATGGCAAAGAGTGCTTTATTTTGAAATATTTCCATCTACGATTTGAATAGAATTGAGTAACTGAAATGCGTTGCAAAACTTGTTTCAAGCAAATTCTCAATCATAACGCAATATCCAAACAATTGTTATTTAGGTTCCTACAGTGATCTAATGCGAAGAGCAACCGAAAAAGTCCCATTTGACACATCATATTATGGATATAGTATTTTATGGATAACCTCGACGTCAAAAATATACGTTGCTTCAAGTGTGTAATTCAAATATTCTGTGCATTCTCTTACGGTAATTTTTCATCGTTAACCCAGTAGAGAATATCATACTCCCCGAACGTTCGCTTCTAACTACCTTATTTCTCCGGAAATTCCTTGACCAAGGACTTGTTGTCGTTCCCCAAACTCTCCGAAATAAAAGAAATTCCTCTCTCCTTAAACACATGTAAGATGACACTCGGATTGTGTCCAGGTAACGGTTGTCCTCGACGTCAGAAACGAATTTCCTCACATTCTCCAGCGCTTTGCAGAGCTGTCACGGGCGTAAGCGTTATAAACGACTCCCGATTTCCTTCGGGGGCTAAAAACCTCCTCTGAGGCGCCCGCGCAGTCGGGAGCGCCGCTCCAGTCGTTAGCACCGCGAAATATTAATTTTGTCGAGCGGCGGGAGGGAAAGGAGGGGGAGGGGCGATGGGCTTCGCACGGCGGGCGATCGCTGAGGGGGCGGGGCGGAGCGACGGGATGGCGCTGGGTGGAAAAGATGCGGCGGGGAGATAGGGAAGAGGAAGACTACGGGATGGCCCGCAGCAACAGGCAGAAGGTGGATGCTGAAGGTGCGGCCTTGATGCTGGGAAATGGCAGACATGGTGGATTTCAAAATATGAAGTGATGAGGAGGAATTGGGGAAGCAGTTACTACAGAAAGGGTGAAGGAGGATATTGACACGGATGCCGAGAAACAGATAGGGATGTCAGAGGAACAAGAATACGGTGGAATAGGCGATGGGTTTGGAAGAAGAGTGAAGGAAATGGGGAGTAAAAGATGGCAAAGCCAAATGAGGCGGTGGGATTGGCAAGTTTCCTCTGAGGAGAAACCGACATCGAAACGCAGGGGGCGGGTCCAGGCATTTTTGAAGCGGCGGCAAGTTAAGAGCGGCCACCAATCATTGTGTCCATAAACAGTCCTGAAATCTGTCCTCAGGGATTCGCGAAGACGCCTTACAAAGCCGAACAAATTAATTTCGCGAGTGAGACAGGCGGCCACGAACAATCAGGGACAACCGGCGACTCGGGGAAGGACACGGCGCTCCCCAGAGACGGTAGATGGGCCATCGCAGAGGTGATCGGAAGACGCAAGGGACACGGGCGCTGCTCGTGTCAGAAAAGCACGTGCAAGACGGGGATCGGCGGGAAAGTCACAAGATCCTTGCAATTGTTTCCTTTGTTCACATTCAGTGGCACCGGTAGTCGTATTCCCTTAGTGCAATGCATTGTCACATTGTACGTTAAACTCTTTGAGTATCTTCGGGTCGTTTCGGACAAAAGACGCATGTCTTACGGGAATTCTGTGTATTGCTGCAGCGAAAATTAATGACACAGAACTAAATACAGCGCTAAAGGGCAAAACGTTTAGCAAAATTTAACGTGCTACACCAATAACACTGTTTTATTGACTTTGATAAATTGAGATGTTATCTTGATAGTTGAGTTACTTCAACTAGTAGTGTTGTTGTATGAAAGTATAAATGTACAATAATAAAAAAATTTAAACTTACTGTAATT
Organism: Teleogryllus occipitalis; assembly: GCA_011170035.1. NCBI lineage: Eukaryota > Metazoa > Arthropoda > Insecta > Orthoptera > Gryllidae > Teleogryllus > Teleogryllus occipitalis. Next base: position 827,484 of record BLKR01000115.1, on the reverse strand, counting down.
TTGTAATCATCTTATCATTCATTTTTGTCATTATTTTTATAATAAGTGATTTTTTTCTAGAAATACCAATATATTTTTAAAACACTACCAAAAACAGGTGGTATTTTATAGTTCATTACAACAAAAATAGAAATTCTCGAAGATTTTGATACTTAATTTGGGAATGTGACTGATACACGAAGTAGCGTTAAATAAGTTATTTAAGCTGTTAGAGAGCTTGCACTAAGATTATTAGGACTCAAGATAATTCCTATTAGAAATTAGAAATCGAGGTCACGTGAGTGAGTGAGTGAGTGAGTGAGTGGGTATATCGTGCTTAGACGCGCAACAACTGGAATGGTCATTAGTCAGTGATTGCAGAGCATGTTACAAGCAGGAGGTGGTGGTGTTCCTCTTCCGCTGGACCGTGAGATCCACCGCCGACCTTCATGTTGGTTTGCGAATTTTTTCGCAGTTTTCTATCCAGAAAGAGAGCACCGCTCCAGCCGAAAATTGCTCTAAGCTCTGGACTGGTCTCCCGTCATGTGTGATAGCGAAGACGAAGTACGTGTAAATGTGTTTGTCCGGGGAGGGGGAAGTAAGTCTGAGGAAGAAAAGATCGCGCGCGGTTCTTGGCTCACTTGCTAGGGTTCTGATTCTGTAATCACTCGGTGTTGATCGAAGAAACCTATCGAAAACTAACGATGAAAGCAGCGCGTTAATATAATTCTCCTCCAGGAAGCGGCTGAATTCGACCAATATATCTACGTAGCTAGTATCAAAAATCTACCACTGTCGAATATTATACCCGGTCAGAGAGTCACAGACTCTGCAGAGGGAATGGCAATGTTGTCACTGTGATATCGCAGCCGGTTCCAATATTTCAAGGAAGCTTAATAAAATTGAAAACATTGATGATTTAAAGAATTATGTTTTGTGATCGTAAATTCTAACAATTCCAATTTGAATGAAAGAATCGAGATCAATAGAGACAGCACAGAATCTCGTCGGCGGGCCAACACGGCCAAGGAAGAGCGTCTCCTGGGCGAGAAGAATCGCAGCGTGGGCCAAAGGCGGCCGCCCACGCAGATATTGGCGACGCCGCTTCGCCAAAGCGGCGCGGCGACCCACTTTCGTGAAGGGTTTACGGCTAGACTAATGAGTGGCGGAGGGGGCACAATGCGCGCCGTGCCCTTAGCCCTTTTGGCGCGGGCGCTGAGAACCTTCGGCGCGGCCCCCAGCGGCGCCGGACGCGCGGCGGGCGCACGACGCGCCGCCATCCGCGGCGCCCAGTGCCACCGAACGCGCTGCCCACGGGGCAAGCGCGGTTGAAACGTTATACTCGTCACAAACTGACGCCTTGGAAACATTGCATTTTTTCGCCTGTTTAGTGGTACATGGAATTGGATTTCATTGTGTCAATGAGAAAAGTACATACGGTTGAAGTGGCAACCACCCTCTGTGAAATAATACTGACGAAAGTAAGGTCTCGCTTGGGTGATTTCACTCTGTAATTGATCGACTGAAAGCAAATCTATTCTATTACACACCTCTTTTACCTAATTTCATTTAAATCATTCACAAACTCATCACTGCTGAGAAAGCAAAGATCCTTTCTCTCACAGTTGAAAGAGTATATCGCGTCATATTTAAATAAGACGTGGGTGAGATACATTGTTTTGTAATCGGTGAAGCCGAACATGTATTTATTACAGATGGTGAATCTACTTAATTACTCATAATGAAATTTACGTAATTGCGTTTAGGATTAGAAACTTTTGGGAAAGTTGTTCAGGAAGTTTCCTTTCTGGTTAGAGCAGTGAGATATTATATATATGTTATTTTACTTTCTACGTAGGCATGGAATAAAGAAGGCGAAGCGCCTCTTCGCCCTCGTTGTGCCCGCGCTCGCGCCGTGTCCGCCCACTGCGCGGGCGAGTGCGGCGGCGACGTTCGCGAAAAATGGTGCGCGCGGGCGGCGGCATAAGCGGCGCCGTGAAGGGTACTAATGCACTGCGCGGGGGCGGGGCACAGCGCGGCGCTGTGAATGGGCGCGGCCGACCCACATCCGCAGGCGGCTGCAGGTAACCTGCGTCGGCGGAGGGCGCGCGCAGCCCCGGGCGCAGATGGGGTTGACTCCCAGGGGACGCACGGGCGCGGAGGTGCGGCGCGGGGCGAGGCGACGCTGGACGCGGGCACGCTGTGAGTATCGCACGACGAGCCACGCCCGCGAGCGAATTGGGTCACGGTTCATGCGTACGCGGGCTGTTGGTCTCCATAATGATCCATTGAGTACTTGTGAATGCTCATTTGTGTACTGTTTCAATGTCCAACTGTGATCATTCGAAGTTGATACGGATTTTTACAGTTCTGGGTTAACTTTCGGGTTTTTGACTTTGTCATTTATACGACCACAAAGTTATTTAATAATTTGCTTTGCTAGTTGAAAGCGTTATTTAAATTGTTTATTTCAAATCACATGGATGTCAATGTTTAACATTAACATGTTTTGATTAGTCTAAGAACAATTGCATTTTAGCTTTTATTTGGAGTTTGCTACCATGAACCCTGTAGATTTTCATAATTGTGATGATTTTGAAATTATTTGAGAAATAATGTCGGAAAAGAAATTAATTTCATGTAATGTAGTTTTTAAGGGCAATGTACTGGTGATTTTGACCCAAGGAGAACAAATTTTGCGGGATAATTTTGCTTCCACAACCCGTTTTCGTATGCACTGGGTTCACGCCTGTCTAATATTAGGGTATGTTCGATAAAAGAAAAGTAGACAAAAATTTGTAAAGCTCTAAAATAGCACAAATTTGTTTTTGCCCGAAATGGCTTTGCAAATTCAATTTTAAGCCAGCAAAGCCATCCGTTTGAAAATAGAGCCAAAAAATTATTTTTTAGGATTATTTTTATAGGAACTACACAAAATTCTGGTTATAAAATGTTTTTTGAAGTGAATTAGGCCACTTAGCGGATGTCAACGAGTAACATTTTTGAATCACGATTGCCATTACACAACAGTATCCCATAGCCCCATCTCTCATGTTACAGCTGTGCGAAAGCTACAAATTTCTCTTGCAGTCAAGGACTCGAACTCCGGTCCTTGCGCACGAAAAATGAGCGTACCGGGAAACACGGCTCTCATTAATCACTAAAGCTACATGCATAAAAAGTTGGATTTCTTCGTTTCTCACAAGTCTTAATTTTTTACTTAACCAAATTGTACAAATCTTTGGGCTTTAACCCTTATCTTACTCCCATTCACGAATCAAATCCCGACGCAACGGGATCGCAGGACGAAAGCGAAGAATGCCAGAAGGGAACTTCGGGAACGAGGGCATTCATGATTCCTCGTTCTAATGGCTGTGGGTGAACTTCGGGGTTAATTTCATGACAATGACCTCTTAATTTCGTGCGCATTGGCCCGAAGTTTTCCAGTGGATAGATATGTTTAATACTTCTTTACAAATACAGTATTTTGCACGAAGATACTCATAGTATGAAGGGCGAGAATAACCGTGTAATGAATATTAGTTTACATATGAAGAATTGGTAGAGGAGGTAGATTTGTAAGAGGCATAAAGGAACTACCCTCAATTCTATAAATTTGCTTTCTGATTTTTTTTATTAAAAAGGTGTTCGGGGGAAAATTATTTGGGAATGAAATGCACTGGAAATGATGCAGGGCCGACTCAAGGTTGTTTTATTTTCACTTGGATACATTCCATAACTTGGACACACGTAGTGAAGCGACAACTGCGGCCTAAAAGTATTATAGGTTAAGACGCTACTTGCTTCGCGAGTTAGCATTGTCGTTCTCCAATGTTCTCGCAGTACTGATTCAAGACTTTTAAGCGGGGCACGGTAGGAGATAAGGGCACATTTTCTTCCGATTTTTATGGTATCATCAGAAGTAAACTGGAAGAACCCAAAACTCAACCAAAATTACTCTAAATGAAATAGGACGTCATATCGATATGTCATAGTGATTATTATTGGCAGTTATGATTCCACCAGAAATTATTCATTATATTTCGTTTCGCGAAACTGCCGCACAACATAACGTCACTTTCAAGTAAAGAGAAGAAAGAAAACGTGCAATACAATGTTACTTTGTATGTAGTACAACTTCAAGAAACATGGTCCGGAATACCTTCAAATATTTATTACTTACGATGCTTTTGCATTTACATAAATTTATGGAATCGACGTTACTTCAGTTATTTTGCTTGTATTTGTCCCTACGTAACTTGCACTGATTTTTAATTATTATTTGTAACCCAGTAGCAATTGCAGCACAATATTTGTGCGTTTTGAACATCGTAATTAACGAAATGCAAAGAAACAATCCCCATTTATTAATCTTACAATTGGGTATTTAACATGTAATAGTTGACAGATAAGTACAGAAACAAAATGTCTCAATTTTTGACCCGACGTCTTAAAACTCAGCTCTAACGTTAAAAAAGTGATCCGATCCACGACTATTGCCCTTAAATATAAATGTCGATAATACAGGTCTGTCCTTAGACGTCATTCTTCACACAAAATAGTGGAGTTTTGACATTGTAGGGGGATGGAATATACACTACGAAACTCAGATTTCGAGTTATTTAGTGCCATTAAAACAGCTTTATAGCTCATTGTTTCTGTACCATAAAGCGGCGATATTTCAGTACGGTTGTCGATTGCAACCTTAGTCATTACTTCAAAAGGAGAATTAGTATTTTACCAATAGAAAGGATAATTTTACTTATGTAGACAGTGGTTGAGCTCAATTTAATTAAAGAATGTTCTCAAGCTATTTATTAAATAATTCAAATAAATCAACTATCGTTTCTTTCTCTCAACACCTATAGATATTGGTGTATAATTACAAGACGACACACCCCAATCAAACTTCCTAAAAATTTAGGGATATAGGGTACGTATCTGGAGTTGGTAATTTCAGCATATTTACAGAAATAAATATCTACATTTATAAAAAGTTTCGAAGGATGCCTCATGAACAAAAAGTTTAATTCCTCTTTAGTCAAGACCCGTGATTATTCAACAAGATTGAAGTATACAATTTAAAGGGATAAATATATTAAACAATAAATATACTTCGTAGAAGATACATAAATTTCCGTTAAATTACCGTTCCAAGAAAAACATTCCAAAAGAAAAATGATTTCAAAAATACATTTAGTCTTTCGACGGGACAATAACTTTATTTAATTTTTAAAAAAATCTATGTAAAATCAGTGCCTAATTTAAAGACCAAATACTTAATTCAAATTATATTTTTAAATCTTAAGAATTGTTTTTTTAATTTTGAAGTCTGTTTTACATTTTTTAAATTTAATTTTTAAGAAATATCAAATTAAATTTAAAGCAATTTTTTAAAGTAAAGGTTGTTAGTGAGAAGAAAAGTATACAAGTAATCGTTTGAGGAAATCGTAATAGCAACTTTCAGGAAGTATTAATGTGTAAGTTGCCTGCCTACGAACGTTTGCACTTGTAAACGTAAAACCACACGGTGTCAATAGGTCCACCTTAGATCTTCACGGAAGTGTTTGCAATTATACTCCATCAGATAGGGACAAAGCTTCAAAACGAATGTGAGATAATATGTTTTGATCTTTTTAATTTCGTTTTAATCCCGAAGAATTGAATAAGGAAGTACACCGTTGATTGTTTTATTAGTGACGCACGGGTCTAAAAACGCCAGTAGAAGCCGTCGTAGATTTTCCTGGACATAAAAATTGCCGCCAATCCCGCGTCCGTGAATAGAAGAGACGGAAAGAGACAGCGTGAAAGAGTAATCGCCCAAGTCACTGGCTGGGGCGGGGCGATATGAAACCATCTCCCTATCAGATGCGCGTCAGGTGATAGCACCGGGAGGACGACGACCCCCGCTGCGCACCGCGGCGGGCTACGCCACCGTTACACGCCGGTAATAAATAGCGGGGGCTGCTCCTCCGCCCACCCCCACTCCACCCCCGCCCCGCCCGGCCCGGCCCCGCCAGCGTCTTCTTGCGTGGCGGTGGGACGCGAACCCAGGACGCTAATCTCGGCGGCAGCGTCGGAGGCGGTGGCGGCGGCGGCGGCAGCACGGCGGCGGCGACGGTGGCGCGGGCTGGCGGCGGCATCATCAATCACCGGCGTCCCGACGCGCCGGCGGCAGCGGGGGCGGCGTCGCGCTACGGGCCGACCCACGCAGCGAGAGCCCCGAGCGGCGGGGCCGCGCGCAGGGCTCGCACCCGAAGGGAGCTGTGCGTGAGTATACTTTATTATTACGGGGATAAATTTATTCGAAGCTGGCTTTGAGCTAAGGATTGGTAGTAAAAATGATTACAATATAACTTGGTAAATTATTTCTCAGTTACGAGGATAACTATTCTTACGTTATGTGAACTTTGGCGTATACTTCCTTACCTAATCATTCCACTACACTTCCTTTAAAATAACTTCAAATGAATGAAATATTAATGGAAAAACGAAATAAAATATTAATGGAAGAAAAATGGATATTCTTGCTCTTATAACTACGTTTTAGAATTTCAGCACATCACTACACTTGAATTAATTTAAAAGAAATATTAATAAGATATGTAATAATAATGATAACTCTTATGATGATGATAATAAAAGTAATTGTAATTTCAAATTAACAGAAATCCCATTATTGAAACAAACATCTGCATGGAATTTAGCTTCTTCTAAAATTTTAAGGAAGAACTTTAAGGAAGAGTCCATATTCTTTTGCTTGTAATTTGTTTCCATCTACCATACTAAATTCGATTGTAGTTTCTACGAATATTGTATTCAGTTGCAGATTTGAATTGTGCAATTCTTTGCAACCGATTTTACTTTCTTGCCTTGTAATGATCGAGGGTATAGTTACATTTTTTTAATTTTGATTTACGTACATAAGAATAAGCTAATGCGACAATTTCTTTGAAAACCCAGAAAAAAGTAGATGAAAACGTGTTTCGAATTGGCGTTTTTATTCTGACTGATGCTGCCTCATCTTTGGTATTTTTTATCAAGTACTGTACTATTTACGTAGACTCAATTAGATGTGCAATGTACTACATTGAAAGACAATTCCACGTTCGTGTGGTATGAATGTCACATGTGAAAAGACAAGTTTCTTAAAAATTCGACGAATGGCAAAGCAGACAGTTGTGAAGACAATATTCCTCAATTCACACACACAAAATTCACATTGTTAAACACCTATAAGCATTCTTTAAAAAATGTATGTGTTAGACTACTACGAATTGAGCACTCTTCATCGTCGATGTAGTAATAATTAATATTTGTTTCCAATTATGTCATTCATCTGCAAAGAAATTAACTTTTTGTGGCTAATAAAAAAGAATTAATATACCATGAAAGACATGCCAATGACTAGTCACTTGTACTCAATTTCCATGTAAATTGACCGGTTGTCCTGTTTAGAGACCCATCTTTACCTGACCGCTGTAAAAGTGTTTTTAGTTTTCAAAATACTATCCCATTCGTTCTACTGTACTGTAAATTCTACGAAGAAAAGCTATTTGACCGGATCAAAGGCAGTAAAAACGCTTGCATGGGAGCCACGTAGTCGTAATTCATGCTGCAGGCATCAAAGCGAGTCAGTGGCAGCGAAGAAAACAACCTCGGAGGGCCGAGAGTGAAATCGAGGCTGCGATGTGGCGAATGTCTGCGCCGGCTGATCGGCCGCTCGACCTTCATTAACCTCGCCTCACGCTCCGCCCCCCCCCGACCCCCCACCCCCGTGGAAGGCCGAGCAGCGACTGCGCGAAGACCCCGCGCCAGATGGAACATCGGCACTCACTTCCCCCTTTCGTAAATGCGTTAATTCTTACGCTTCACGGACAATGCGAATTGGTGACCATTACGTCGTTTCGTGGAACACTTCCTTTGCCAATTCGTGCAGTTAGTATTATACGCGTACGTGTTCTTGAGCCCCGGAATACCTACTCCTACTCATTAGTCGGCATTACTTGAATTAAGACAATATCTGATAACTAGACATGTTCGCTCCCGTGCAATAGAAACTATTTTGCATCGAAAAACGAACTACAATTTTGATATTAAATTCCTTTAGTGAAAATAACCAAACTCCTCACTCCTCTGGCAACTAGCGAGGAGAGGGCTCAAGAAAACGTGCGCGAATAATACACATTTCAAGTCCCCTCTTTATCCCGTTATTCATTCTTCTGTCTAGCTCTAGAAATATATGGAAATAATATGAAATGTTTAAAAAATGATATGCAAATTAGAAAGATAGTTTGCGCAATTATTTGCATGAGCCGACACATTTAAATTCTCCATTTTTAAAGAGAATTAAGCCTTTTAATGATGTCTTGATTTTTGTTAATATCACATTCAATCATTATTTATGATATATAGCAAGTAATTAGCATATGTAACACTTTTCGACTAGTTTACTTCTACTTTAGAAACCTAATTGTTTGATTCATATCCTCGTTATAGAAATGCTAAACTTATAGTAATAACAATATATTGTCTCCTACGAAAATACTATTTACCCACGTCAATATTCATATTGCTGTTTTGCGTACAATATTTATATTCCATATCAAACGGCGGGAAAAGCAGGAAAGGATCTGATGACAAAATGGCAAACAAAGTAAAACTGGTTTGAAAGACGTTCTTCCAACTCGCACCAGTGTTATAATTTCTCTTAACCATGAATGTCTCTCCCGAAATAGGAAGATAGTTTACCTATACTCGCCTTCACAATTAGAAATTTGGAAAAGCCTAATGATGACCGTACTATCAATCTATTAAAATCATTACCCCAAATTCTTGAAAAATCGATCGTAAACAAATAGAAATGTATCTCATTCTAAACGATATTTCAAATTGTAGTCTTTATGATTGTAAAGAAAGAAGGAAACACAAACTACTGTAATGAAAATGACTGTAGATGTTTCCGGCCTACTTATTTAAACATCAAATTATTGTAATCGTTTCCGACAGTTTAGAAAGAAATACTATGATCTCGCCAGCATTGACAGCAACATTGGTGTAAGGTTCTAGTTCCTACAAGTGCCTTATTTTTCTGATTCTACTTCATCACCGATCCCATTGTATTTGAGGAATAGACAATGGTTTATTGCTGAAAATTCTTTCTCGGAACCCATTACTGTTTTACAAGGTCTTCTCGGTCTGAACATTCCATTAAGTGTATTGTTTGGAATCTCTGTTGCAATTGATTCTGCTAGAATGTCTTAGAGAAAAGTGGCAAAACATACTTAAATACAAACATAAATACGCAGTTTTATTGAGTAAAGAAGAAATCATCAAATTCCCTTCAGATTTGTTTCAAGAGATTTGAGTGGTCTACCCTTGTTAATATAAACCCAATGAAGAGAAAAATTATCGAATGAAAATAATTGCATACCAACGAGAAGATACTATTTCGCTTTTCTCAAGCCACCCCAACGAATATCAGGAGAGGCGGCGATGGCTGCGCCATTTTTTGAAAAGCGGCCCAGCTCCACGCGCGGCGGGCGCGCCCGTGCCTCGGGGCTCGTGCTGGGCGGGTGCGGCTGTAGGGAGCCGGAGCTGGGCGGCGGCGCGCGGGCGGCGCGGGGGGCGGCGCGGGGGGCGGCCAATCTCTTCTCCGGCGGGGGCGAGTGACAGCTCGCTCGGCGGCGCGGTGGCGGCGGCGGCAGGGGGCGCGGCGCAGGGCGGGGCGGGGAGGGCGCGGGGATGGAAGACGTCGGCGTCTTGCCGTCGCCGCCCCCGCCCCCGCCCCAAGCCGCCCTCGCCACCGCCGCCGTTGCTGCGCCGCCACCACCGCCGCCGCTGCTGCTGCAGCAGCAGCAGAGGCAGCGGCAGCTACTTGTGTGGGACAGGCTGACAGCCCGCCCCAGAGCTGTCGCGCGCAGCCGCCGCCGCCGCCGCCGCCGCCGCCGCCAGCTCGCCCGCCTCCAGCTCGCCCGCCTCCCAGCCCCGCCGCGCCACGCCGCGCCGCCGCCCTCTCGTCGGATACAGAGCGCGTCAGTCGCCGGCGCTCGGCACGTACGCAGCGAGAGCGCGAGGCTTAGGGCCGCCGAGCCCAAGACGACAGCGCGACGCGGGGCCCGGCGCGGCGGACGCACTCCGCGAATGACGAGGACGCGGCGCCTCCCCGCTGCCTCTGCACGAGCGCGAAGGCGAGCGGTTGCAACTCTCAACTTCGAAAACATTTCCTTTGAAGAACTAAAACTCAAAACCCCAGGCCAATTCCATTTGTCACAATAAAGCGATAATTAGTTGTTCGCTATGCAGCATTTCATGTTCTACAGTATGTTAATTGTACAACTGCTTAGCTTTACCCTCACCTAAAGACAGCACTATATGCAAAAGAACATGAATATTTTTTTAACGAAAGCCTCGTCAAACGAGATCACAGAAACATTATTTTCTCTCATGAATATATCAATTTTTATCCGCAATGTAATTGTGTGATTCATGGTCATCCCCATCGTGACTGCACTTGTGCCTGTACACTGCACGCCCTTGTCGCTGCGTTCTCTGAGCATTTGTTGCTGAACATTGAACATGTCCAGCAGTTGAGAAAGGATGTGGTGCGGTGTTAGTATAGCGAAGACGAACGCGCATACCGCATTTGAAGCCTGCGGCTTGGACCTGAAACAATATCTGCAGAATCCCGGAGCAGCACCAGAACTGCGACAGATACCCGATACAACAGTGTAGTAGCACCACTGTGGTCGGTCTACAGTTTAACAAGCAAGTACGAAAAAACGTAACCTTGCCAAAGGATTGGGGATAGGAATAGCACCGCCACGCAAACAAAGTGAAAACAACAGAGCAACATAGAATAAGTTGAGCAAGCGCCTCTCATTGCCAACGGAGCAGCGCCAGAACTGCAACAGATACCGGATACAGCAGTGTAGTAGCACCTCGTATAACTTCGCGTCCGAGAACGCTCCAGAGTTGACACTAGTGCCGTTTCACCCTGGCCGTCAAGGAACATGCGTAGGCGAAGTCACCGGATCACGTGCTCGAGGTTGTCTAGTGTGTACAAGGGGCTGTCGCAAATGTCATCGTCGGCATGTTGGGGCGTGTGCGCAGGAACATTGTGAACCGTAACACGCATTTTGTCGTATGCGTGGGGGAATGGTGAACAATATTCGTAAATTTTCTGTTAACTGTTTTTGTATTTGACTTACTGAATGAGAGACGCATGCTCAACTTATTCTGTTGTTCTGTTGTTTTCACTTTGTTTGCATGACGGTGCTATTCCTATCCCCGATCCTTTGGCCTGGTTACGTTTTTCCGTATTTACTTGTTTATCTCTAGAGCGACCACAGTGCGCGCGACAAAGAACATTTTCTCGTATTGCAGCGGCGACAATTTCCTTCAATTTACGAATGCTCCTCAGTGGGATGAAAGGGTCTCATTTGTGGAATCAATTAAAATAATTCCTATAACACTGATTCCGACTACTCATCATTGTAAAGGTAAATGAATGCTGAAAGGAATGATGTAACTTCAATTCCGATCTCTCTCTATCTGAAGAATAAATATCCATATTTAAGAATATGCGGTTGAATGTAAAAACAGCGAATATATTTAAATTGTATTCAAAGCAAGGGGGAAATTAAGTACATAAAGATTGAGCAAATTAAACAAATTAAAAAGAAAAATAAACATTGAAGACGACAAACCACGAGAGTGAGGATTAGATCAGAACGAGGTTGAGATCATTCTAAAGCGAGTCAATTACGATTTCACTGGCAGGAAATCTACGGTGTAATCGAACAACCCTCCAAACGAAATGAGAGCAAAGTTTTTGAAAACCTCAATTCCTTTATACTAAAGTAGATTTTTTACATTCTGATTTTTAGAGAATTAATGATAACTTCTTATGATGTATATTGATTTATGGATATATATTCATGCTTAGGAAATTTTTCATTCATGAAAATAGAAAGAGAATCCTCTATCATGTACGAATGATAGTTCTAATTATTTTCTAGAAGCTGTTATGAAATCCTGAGCTTTGTCTGGCGTGTAGCCATTTCAATGAGTTATTTCAAAGCCTGTGACTTCTCTTTGGCTCTAATGTTAATTTGTGTGGCAAGTATTAAAATATCAATTTAAATGTAAACTTGCAACTTAAGCTGATTTTTGTTGTTTTGTGTGTAAATATCGACATTCAAGAAAACTGAATTAAATTTTGGTCCGGTCAGACTTCGTCTATGAATATTAGAAAACCAACCAACACTTAAGCCCAAATTCATTTAAATTTTCAAAATTTTCATTTCTGCCGGAAGCCTTCATCCTTTTCAGATTAAAATGAGATTTTAGATTAATATTTTTTGCTTTAAAGAACTATTTTTTGGAGAATAGTTCGTTGTTTTTGTTTAATTTTTCAGTCAGCAAAACAAATTTTTGTTCATATCTCTCATCTCAGAACTTGTCATGTTGCCGAAGAGTTCTCTCTGTCTCTTCCTCTTATACATAAAAATAAATTTTGAAGTACTCGCAATAAAAAACTCCTCCATAAAAATTAATACCGCTGAAGAAAGAAGCAAAACATAGCAAGAAAAAACAGCTGCATAGTATTTTTGGATCATTTCTGAATCGAGAGATACAAATATCGGTGTTTGATAAAGTAACTAAAACGGCCCGCGTTTCAAAAAATTAGACCCAAGTTCTTCATGTTAAATACTGTTTCCTTGTTATTAGCTTCTGTTCATTTTAATGACTTAATTATTTTGCTTCAGCATGTAAAAAATACTTCTGATTAATGAACTTGAAATTTTCATCGAAAAAACTGCTGTTCATCGTAGACATTGACTGAAAAACGCCAATAAAGTCGGACAAAATTTCCAACAATGCTAAGTGAGCGAAAGCATAAGTAGAAGATCGCGTGGACGGAAAACTGTACGACGGAAACGGGCGGCATTTTAAGCTGGGACATGATCTTGCAGGTCTTTTTTTTTTTTTTTTTTTGCTCAAAATTATCAAAAAGTTTCACTTAGGCTAAGGGTTCCCATTAACGTGGGTATTGATCTCCTTGAGGTCGACGAAATTTTGAAGGGGATCATTGATGATGAAGGCCTCGAGTGGGGGTCTAGAATCGAATATGAAACAGCGACTGATAGGTATCATCTAGATTGCTGCAATGCTATTATCAATCAATTGTTACAGAAAATAATAATGAGATTGATAATTGTTTATGAAACATGAAGTAACACAATATACAATAACAAAATCCAAATTCGCTCCCCTTCTTTCGTATCTTCCGTATCTTCGTCGTTCTTCCTTACCATCAGAGATATAGCTAGGCTCATGCAACCGATGCACAGCACACATCTTCCCATCGAAGGGGGATTGGATAATAATTTATTATATATAGAGATATATAATTAAATAATAACTTAAGGACCCCGCTGACGGACATCGTAAAAATAAAACAAAACGCACTCCCTACTTATTCTATCCATTGCACCAGCCATATACTTGTTCCAATTATATTTAAAACTCTTAATGTCACATTTGTTACAGATAGGACCCATTTCGAGTTTCTGTACCAGGGTATCCGCGAACTTAGCCAAACAACTGCTTAGGGTGTTTAAAAAACTCGTCAAATAACTGTCTACTCACGATACTCTACTGCGGAAGAAAATACTCTCTGCAATACGTACTTGTGAAATGTTATGGCCAATTAAAAAAATCTCAACATTTTGTAACAATTTCGCAAAATAAATATTAGAAGCTCAGCTACTCAAAAGTGAAAGCGTTTTTGATTAATGCCAATCTAGTTATTTACCGAAAAAACTGGCGTACAAAACTTACTATATTTAAGAAATATATGTGTTTTTGTGCAATCTTTTAAAAGAGGTCGATGAAAGAAAAGTTTGTGATTCATTTAACCAGACCAGTGTTTTTAAAAGTTTGCCTGCCTTTTCTTCCATCTATCTCACTGTGCGCTTTTAAGATTTCATGTGCAGTAAGGTGTAATAGATATATAATGTATATATTTGTTTCTGGCAAACTGCGTTTACGAAAATTAGCTTGATCTTATTTATATAGATAATCGTAAAACTTCTGTAACTCAATCTCAAATGTCGAATTTTACTTTTTGTAGAAGTCGCTATTTACGGCCGTCACAACTCGTGAATTCAGTTTGGTGCGGGCAATTCTAGACTTTCTGAATTATTCTTTATTAGTAATTTACATGGTGCTCGATGTTCAAAGATCAGGTACACCAAACAAATAGCTGATAAAGCCTTTCACAACCCACAGTTGCCTATCACCGCTTAACAAAGGGAAACTGGGCTGGAGCGAGCGGTGCGAAACCCACGGCCGGGCACGAAGCCGACCTGCAACGCGGCGAGCGAGCGAGCGAGCAAGTGGGCGGGCGGGTGGGCGACCGGACGCCCACGCGGTCGGGCGTGAGCGCGCACGCGGGGGCGAGCCCTCCGCCCCCAACGGCCCCGCCGCCGCCATCGCCGCCTTCAGCTCCAGAAACGCAGACAGCCGATATTAATCGGGCCGTCCGCGCCACGGAGCAAGCGGCCGGCGCAACGCGAGCTGGGCGCGGCGCGGCGGTGTGGACGCCATGTTTCGGGCGGCGCGCGGCGGCGCGTTCAAAGGGCTGCGCGGGCGGAGGCGGCCTCCGAGGCCAAGCGCGGGGTTGCGAACAGGTGCCCGCGCCGCGGCCGCCCCTGCCACGCCCACTGCGCGCTCACAGACGCCCCGGCGCAGCGACGCCGCCGCTCTGGCCTCGCCTCCGCACACAGCCAGGAAAACTTACTCGGTTCACGTAAGAGAAGGTACTCAGACAACTTTCATACTCACAGATATTAATGCAGTACGAGAGCAAATTCAACATATGTGCCACATGTTGAAATAATGAGGTGAGAGCGTGCTCGTTTCTTTGTTGCTATGTTCATACAACCGTCGAAGCACTAGAAAAGCGAGATAGCTAAAAAAAGAACGGTTTTGATCTGAAAGTCGTTTATTCAGCGTCCAAAGACAAAATGTGTTACTCTATTAGCCGGTAGTCTTATGGATGATCTTAACGACTTTTTATTACTTTTTACATACTTTTTCTTGGCGTTACTTAATAATGCAGGTTTTGAGACTTGTCAGTTTTCTTGTGTATCGACATAAAAATTATGTTCAAGATTTTCCAGTACACTATATTTTTAAAATGGGAGACGATGTATCTGACGTGTTCAAAAGAATGATCTCTACTGAAGAAATCTGTTTTTCTGGCATATGAACATAAGTACTAGCCACATATTCTTTTCCGACAGTTTTCAAAGTCTTTCTTTCGTCTTATTCACTTCTAAGGCATCTTGCCCCTCTTTTCTTAAACACTAACTTCACTGACAAAGTATTCAAATAATTATAACTGTAAGAATCTATGTAATACATAAATGTAACTATAACATCTCTAGAACCTGAACAAATATTACTGTCACTCGAAGGATGCTGTATCACCTGCCATTTAACTCCTCTGTAGGGTAAGAGCCGGGTAAGAGCCTCTGTAGGGTGATCAGCTACGGTGTTCTTTTAGTGCACCTAACAACTACTAGACAAAGAGTTATACTTAGTGCTTCGGTATAGCGACTTGCGATGTTTAGAATCAGTAAACAAAGTTAGATTTGAAAAAATAATGGAACTTTAACCCTTTGTACAGCACAGTCTTCAAATATTAATTGATTATTTGTATAAATAATATAACCACAAGGGAGCAGCAAATGATATTTAATATCTTTCGTTCAATAAAATTGGAGTTTCCCAACTAGTCTCTGTGCTAGACTTAGATTCTTTGTTTACATTTAGATTCTCGATGAAGGTTATAAACCTACCAAGACTTAGAATGCGTTGTTTTTTTCTTTGCTCACCACAAAATTAGCTTTGACAATGCTTCGGTGCAGCAGTCTTACCTTGTTGAACATTTGCTGCTGAGAATCCAAATTAAGCTTCAACTTCTGTATTTCATCTTTTCATTGTCGCTCCATTTCTCGGTGATATGCATGTCTCTAACTAAATGGACTCTTTCAGTTGCATTTTTTATCGACTGGTTCGTTTCACAGCAAACACACAAGCAAATCTTTATTCAGAATTTAAAAAGTAATCCTCCGCCCTTTTCTTAATGTGACGATTCTTTACCTCTTTCTTTTTGTCAGAACTTCTGTATTGTTACAAATTTTTTAAGCAATCTTATGAATGGCAAAACAACACGATCTTCCACTACACAGAAACTTAACAATAATGTGCAAAATCAACGCACGTGCAGAACTGACACGTAATACGTTCACGCGGCGGTAATGCGGGATAAGATTTAACTCGCAACATAGAGACATATTTTTGCTCGACTTTCATTGACACTTCTAGAGCGTATCCAAGCAGCCCCTTGCAGCCTACAATATTCTCTGGTAACGTGAGCACAAGTTGGCAAGCAAGGGGGGGGGGGGGTAATTTTGGGTTCTTCCACTGGAGAGCTCGAGCATTTTCGTACAAGACTCCGTCATTCTGTCTGAGGCAGTGGCGACCGGTAAGGAATTCTATGGTAGTGCCAGCTTGTGAGGCGACATCGATATCACCAATTATCGATGTTCAAAATTAAAACACCGATATCAATTAAACATCGATCAAAAACCATCTATGTTTTTAAACGTCGATGTGATGTTTTAAAAATGGTTTAGTAATCTCTAAAATAAAATTCGTGGGACACAAAATTTAATTTTACGGTGACAGTGTTTATTAAGTAATAATGAAGATTAAACTGAAAACAAACTAAATAACAAGGACAAATAAATTAAGATTAATAATAATAAAAAGGAACAAAACTCAGTCTGAAAACCCACAGTAATCTCTAGAGGTCACAGCTTCCTGAGGTAGCTCAAGAAGGTACGGGAGTATGAGGGTAAGTCTTACGTCCACGATGTACAAACTTTTATGTATTTTGTCCCTCCATGTGCAAAATACAAGGAACACAATCGCTGATTTATTACCATTACCGCTTGATTCTCACCAAATATAAACATGAATTGCAAATAATTGTCTGCTTCAAGCTCAAAGTAGTCAACACGTATCTCTGACACACGAAGACATTTCTCTGCGAGCAAAAGGCTAAAAACACCAGAGGCATATGTTGCATACGTCATTACAAATAGCAAGATATTAGAAATATTACACAAGTTAGTCACGATACAGTTTTACTGAGTAGGTTCTTTAACACTCAACAACAGGGTTTTTTACACGCACCCATAAGCTTTCGTTTTTTAAAAGAAGGGAAACCCACAGGTTCACAAATGTGCAAACCTAGCGTATTTACAGAAAGATAACCATATATTTTTGAATTATCTGTTCAGGCAACATTTGACACTTTCACACATTTTTAAAAAACGTACAGGAATATGATAATCGTAATGAGCAATTAAAACCATCACTGAAAACCCACACTAGAGAAATTTTACGCTTTTCTGTCAACAGTTCTGTTCTGCCAACATCCCTTAAAAGACTTTTATAGGAATGTACTAAGTATATGGTCTAGAATTTCCTGTTTCAGCATTAGACTCTATTTACAAGCGTCCTTTTGTAAATTTTAGCAAACGCGCTCATAAGCCATGACGCATCTTTGGTTCCAGAATGTGGCCATTCTTGCATTTTTGATTTAATGTTTTTCGCCTAATACGAAAAACTTTGCAGAGAAGGCGAGCATCTAGAAGGTTGATGAGCTGTCATGTGAATTCGGGGCTCCACGATTGAAACGTTGGGGAAAAAACACAATAAATGATGGCCAATCTTTTAATAACTTATATAGTCCAAGAAGTTGCACATATTACCAATTACATTTACACTATTTAAATCCACCTATACCTGCGATTCTTTGGAACTACAAATAAAAGTAATGGAAAACACAGCAACTTAACATAACAGCAATGAAAATATCATATGAACCTAATTATACAAGTAAAGAAGTCGCACATATTGCCTGTTACATTTATAGTATTGAAGTCCACCAATACTTGTGATCCATTGAAACTACGAATAGACTCCATGGGAACAACAGCAATCAATGTAGTATCATATAACATTAGATAAAAATGAATATTTAATGTAAGTAAAGAAGTCGTGAGAAGTGATAAAGAGTTCTCAGTCTTTCACACATAAAAGATTTGTGCAAAACCGATTTCAACCATTTCTTTAGTTAATACTACAGCATGTATTTACAATTTATAAAAATAAGAAATTAATTTCAACTACAGAAAGTTAAAACGGCAGATAACATCTATTTACCAATGGTAACAAAGAAACAACTTGGTCTCAATATTCACGTAAGCAATGGTTGCTTGGGCAAATACATGAGAGGCTTTCTAGCAGATCTGTGTAGGGAAAACAAGAATATTTTTAATATATTTAGCAATGAGAAATTATCATTATGTTTCCCTCATGGTTTTTGTTTTCATCAAGAGGATGATAATACGGAATCTGAAATAATCTCCCAACTAACAAATTCCAATAAACATTATTTTTGTCACCTGTGTCACACTTTTATTCAGTTTCTTTAAAAAATTCAGTTAGTCACTCACGTAATTTCCTCCACGGCTCACTCACTGTGCTACACCCGCCATGGGATGTGTCCACGAGTCCAGCTCCCGAAAGCCGCGACCTTTCCATCCAGGCACTCGTTCGGTGCTGGAATTCTCTCCAGCCGCACGCCTGAACAACAGAACCTCACTCCGAGTAAGGCCTCGGGTCGCGTTTCCGGGCTGAGACCAGCTTCCTCGCGTGGCTTCTGCTCCCAATCCTTCCGCTTTGGGTCAGTTCCTAGTCTCTTAGCCTCACACCCTGCACTTCCAATTCCATCAGCCAAAATGGGGCGTTGCCGCGCGCGGACGTCCTACCCCGAAACATCTGTTTTCTCTTTGAACTCTCGAAAACTCCAAGTAGCTCAGTCGTTCACCGCAATCGCGGCAGTCGCGCGGGCATTCAAATCCACTGGTACCTGCCTTCGTGAACGCCACGATGTGATGTGTCACAAGAAGTTCCCATTGATTCGTTAATCTTTATTTCTTCGCCCCAAGAATTTAAATGTTTCTAATTATCTTGGCTGTTTAGAAACTTAATCCGTAGTCGAATCATCCCAATAAGACATACATGCTCGATATATTATCCCAATGTTCGGCTAATAATTGTTTCAAATTACAAATCAGCTTACTCAGTTTGGTTTACTTGGTAAATATGCTCTCGATTTGGGCATTTTTACTAAACTCGATCTGAGATGCCACAAAATTGAATAAACCATTCTAAGAATATAGTACCTGTTCCTAATCTCTTCGTCTGAGAGTCAGTTTAATTATTGTGAGTAAGGAAAATTGACTTTCGGAAAACATACGATTCGGGTATTTAAATTCGGAAAATTAGTAGGTAAAGGTAATCAATTTAAACAAATCAGTCTTTACTTTCTCTCTCGACCTCCCTAGCCGCACATAGTTAACTATGGTTGGGAAAATGTGGTAGAACAATAAAAAAATATTAACACATAGGTAAATCATTGTTGTTAACCTTTCTCCAAACAGTACAGTATATTTTCATTAAACTTTTGCAATGTGTTGTCAGAACACTAAATTGGTCCCCTCTGGAACAAATGACAACACTACGGAAGAGATTGCTTCTAGTTGTTTTTTTGTGTGAATTCTAAGCGATACTCAAATAGTTTTGTAATCCACGAAAGCATAATATGTCAAAAAAATTATAAAGTAAAATTACAAATATATGTTTTAAAACAAACCGATGTACACGAGTTTGGGAATAGACAAATGACATATCGTGGGGGATCACAACGATTGAATTTCATCTAAATTATACCACAAAAATAAAGCGAACATAATCAGACGTACCATTATGTGCGGATATCCTATGCACCATTACACTCCCTCCTCCTTCTCCCGGCAATGGACGCAGACTAATTCCTGCGAAAACATCAGTATATCGACTGTGGAAAGAATAAAAACCGCCGAAGGGGGACGGTGAAAGCAGCGGAAAAAGCCTTGTGGGCTGCGCGCCTCGCGGGTCGCCCGCCGCTAACACCACGCTCGTCGCGGGTCGCACTTGTTCGCCAGCGGGCGGCGGTGGCGGCGGCAGGTGCGGCGGCGGCGGCGGCGGCGGCGTCGACAAGTATTAATCGCCCGGTGCCTCCCCCCTCCGCGCCCGTTCGTTGTCTCGTGATTAATCGCCGGTCGGGTCGCTAATAGACAAGCCTTAAAACTGTATCAAGTTGCAATTAATTACTGCGGGCAGCGCTCGAACCCGCGCTCTCTGGGACCTAGCACGCGCGCGTCTGCCCACCGCCCCCGCCGCCGCCGCCCGCCAGACGCTCGGTTGCTTCGGGGAACCCTGTGCTGCCTTAAGGGCCGCCTCCCCCGCCGCCCCCGCCCCCGCGGCGGCGCTTTCAAACGGTGCAAATTGAAAAGCGATCGTGCGCCTACGAAAAGGAACAAATGAAGAGGAAATGGAGCCTCTGCCATGATATCAAATGCTATCCCTTCAGACGATAATCGCCTTGTCTGAGCTTTTGTTCCTGTTAGGAAAGTTCTCACTCGAAATATGAGGTAATATGATACTACAAATACTTTGGAAGAAATGAAAAACATTATTTAAGCTGAAGTATATGATTTCAAAATGCTATTTCAAACAGAAAACTTTTCACATTGGAATTTTTCTAAGATTAGCTGAAAATTGGATTTAAGGTTTTTTCGTTGCATTACTATCACAGACTTGTTCTATCAATGAAGCCTCTTCTGAATTTTTCATAATTTAAACCTTCATTTTTGGTGCTGATTTTTTATGGGGCGGTAAAAGGTCTACTTATTGCTAAACTGACTACAGCAGAGATACCTTCATAAGATAATTTCATTTATTTTTACATAAGTGTGAATTAAACTAAGAAAAACTGTCCTAAACTTATTACCAATCGCATAATAGAGTGAGCTATTTCAGGTGAAAAAATACACCAGCGTGTTCCCCACAGTTTTAATAACAAATTAATTCTTTTTTTTCGGTCTCCGAAATGCATACAGTGCGACCATTTTATTAGTGTCGCCTTCGTGGGAAATTCTGCTCGGCTGACGGGCCGTCTCTCGCCAGGGAACGGTCTATTTCCTGGTTGCGGACGGGAGGGTTTCAAGGTCTCACCACGCAAAAGGCAGGTTTCCCAGTCTCGCTGAATCGGTTTGTGATGGCTCGCTCGAAGATCTCTCCCGAACAGAAAGTGTTTGTGTATACTACGTAAATTGCAAATCCACAAGAAACTGTCAACACGAAGTCATTAGGGCATTTCCTGGTATCAGACCTCCATATCGAAATACCAATGGAAAGCTGGTAAAAAAATTCAGTTGTCAAGGTGTAACAGGAACGAAAACAGTGCTTAACGCTACGTCTTAACTGAACAGAAATTGAGAGACATTCAAACCCGACTGAAACATTCTCCTCGCAAATTTTAGCAACGTCTTGGTCAATAGACATGCATTTCGAAAGTGAGTGTGAGGAAGGCCATAAACATTTTGAAGATGAAGCCACACAAAAGAACGGTTGTGCACGCATTACAGCCTGTCGATTCGTCAGCACGAGTGCGCTTTGCAAATTGGTTTTTGAAAAGTGCGCATGATAGTAATCTTGACCTGTCTATAACTTTCGTTTCTGACGTAGCTTGGTTTTATCTCATTGCTCATGTTAATAGTCAAAATAAGCGGTATTGGAGTACAGAAAATCCACGCATTGTTCATCTACGACCACCACACGAGCTAAAAGTTGGTGTGTGGTGCGCAATCAGTGCTAAGAGAATAATTTGGCCATTCATATTCACGAAAACGATAAAATCAAATCGCTATGTGTATCAATCATATCCTGATGCCTTTCTTCCAAAAGTTGCCAAATAAATAACGTATTTAAGGTCACTTTCTGACAGAATTATCACACGACAAATCCTCCAAAAGAAGAATTAAGGCAGCTTTTGCCATTGCCCAAGGCATCCTTTACGAGTGAACCAGAACTTGTTTAAGAGATGTCAAGAATACATTAGAACCGACAGTGAGCAATTTCAGCATCTGCTATAACATGAGTATAATTTGAACTTTCCGGTAGTGAAAACCCACCTTCCCTCTTCGGTGGATTTACCGACCTCTCTGTCTCTCCACGACCTCTCTATCTGCAGCATCTGTGTCCTCGTTCGCCAAGGGATAATTCCCATGCGACCGATATGTCGGTGTCGCGACACATTTATAATACGCCGGCACTGTAGATTGCCGTACAAAATGTATTTCGTCGCAGCATGTATATCCTCGCACTATCGGCGCATTTCTAAGACTCGAAGCGCTGTTGTGGACTCGGGAGGCCATGAGCGTCATTTGGGATCAGCGAGTGCACTACCTTGACGAACCGACTGTCGGTCAAAAGTTCTGATGGCCTAAAATTGTGCACGAACTCAGGTCTGCGAGCGATACAGAACTATCTAAAATTTCCACTCCAATTCCGCATATTCACAAATTTTTGTTTTACTTCGTTTGCATCCGAAAAATAATTTTTCTTCGGTAGTTCTTAGAACTACTTCAAAGCATCGAGTTTGAAGCACAATTCTCTGAACATTGTAGAGGATAGAAGTTGACAATAAACTGTAGTTCAGAATAGTTCCCAAGTAGAAAGATATCAGTAATATTTGTTCATAAAATTGAGAAAACGGTAGTGAATTTCGTTTACTCGTGATTGCAGGTCGAAAGTGATTTGTTAGCATATCTAAATATGAATGACTCCTGTCACTCAATTTTCCATTAATGTTCCAAAATTACTCCTTTTGCCTCCCAGAAAAGAAAGAGCATGACTTTCCCTGCAGACTGTTGAGAGCGGAATTTCTTTTCGATGAGATGTGGCACCATTTCATGCTTGACCTTTTCGTTTCTGGTTGGTGATAGTACACCCAGGTTCCATCGCCAGTAAAATGTTTTCCAGAAATACATCACCGTCGGGGAAACTACACAAAAATTCTTCACAGGTATCAACGCAACAATCTTTCAGTTCGGCAGTCAACTGACGTGACTCCCATCTTGCAGACACTTTATCGAATTGCAGTATTTTATTAATGAATTTCAGTACATTATGGAAAATATTTTCTGCTGAACCAACACTAATCTTCAACATTGTGGCTATTTCGTTCAGTTACACCCCTGTTGTTCCTCATAAGTTTATCCTTTAATGCATCGTTCTTGTTCGTCATTATGCGGTGAGCCTGCCCTGGTCGCGGGGATATTTCACAGACGTTACGCCGTGTTTAAACTTCCTACCCACTCGTACACTTGATGCAGCAACACACGCGACTTATCGTATTGCGCACTCATTCTGCAATGAATTTATGTTGCTTTCACGTCTACAAAAAAACTACGAAAAAAAACAAACTCTCGCGGTACTCTGTCGCGGTGCAAGTTGATAGAGGAGCAGCCATGCTGTGGCGAATGCTGCTGCCTTCTGCGTTGTAACATCACTCTGCGAGCAACAGGTCACTTTGTGAACCTCAAGGACCACTACTGCCTACTACTGAAAAAAATGTTTAACTTTTAAAAATTCTATGACATTTTTAAAGTTTTTATTTGAATCTCGTACAATAAAAATATGTTATCTTCTTCATAGTAGGAGTTCAAATTAACCTATTTGACCGACGCCAATGCCAGCACAACAACGGCAATAATGCGTTGTACGCTTCCCATGTCGACCTTCAGCTTTCCCGCCTTGATATTTAAATTTTGTACCTAGCGCATTATATACGATCTATAAAATAACGACCGAGTCGCATATACAGACTGCTCGCAGAAGATCGCATACTCAAAGCAGAAATGTCACGAAACACGCGTTCGGAAGTATTCGGAGCATTATGTCATTGGGCATTTGAATGTACTAAATCGGCGCGCCGGTGAGAACGTGAAAAATCCTGACATCAGTGGGAACGTTGGATCAAATTGATCAGGGACTATTAGAGACTATTTAAATCACTAATTAATTACACAATTATTTTATTATTAAATAAAAGATGCTAATAAATCATCGATCTAATATCAAGTACAAAATATGTCCCAATTTTTTAATGTCTCAGACTAGTCAACAAAGGACAATCAAAGAGAAGAAAATGTAACATGAAGTTAATCACTGCAATATTTACAAAATATGTCTGCATGACTCAAACATAATGGAAGTGTATTTTACAATAATTTTTTCGGCCATTTTGTTTTTATCCTTTTCGCAGAAGTGTTTTGTGACCTACAAAAAATTTAAATAATTTGCATTTATTAACGGAAAGACATCGCCTTTATTTATGAAAATTATACTACAAATAAATATAATACTAACAAATGATGCAGGTTCAGTTTTCCTATTTTGTATTTCAGATTTCTTTAAATTCTTGTTCAGAATTTGAACTATGCAAACTTTTTAATTCACAAGATGGACTTCCAACTTCATCATCACTTGATAAACAATCAACATTTTCTGAAAGCTTGTTAATTAATTCTATATATTTCGGATATAATGGATTAAAATAACTTTTAGGTGAGCCAATCATGTAGTAAAAAAGTCACATAAATGGGAACGTTGAGTCGCATTGGCCCACCAACAACTTTGATCGAGAATAACCCACCACGTTTTTGTGGTAAACTCAAACTTATGATAGTCATCTGTTCAGGAAGATTGAGTTTGAAGGTAGGTCGGTGAATAAATTGAAAAGTAATTTCGTTGATTTAATAGACCGCTCTATAGGTATCGGTGTGTCCGATAGACCCACTGTCGGGTTAAATAGCGCACTCTGAAAAAAACAAAGTAGTTTTCTCGATCCCATTTTTTTTAAAGAAATCTGATTGCAGCAAACTTCCTCAGTTAACTGTAAGGGTTACATGATTTTTGTCAGAATCATTCTGTACAACATTGGCTATACAGTAATCTTCCTACATAGCAGTTTATATCGAAATTTGTTGGAAAGGATGCAAATTGTCGTTGAATTTGAAGATGTTATATTCAATTTTAATTTACTGCCAAGAGGAGCAGCAATTTTGAGTTTGTTAACTTGACTTTTTGTGGGAGGTTACTGTTTATATATTTTAATTTTGTGTGTTTCTAGGCAAAGCGTGGCTGGGACATGAAATTACAGCGTACTCACGGATAGACATTAAATGTGCTTCAAGATATAGATGTACACATCGTTTAAAACCGAATTGAAAGGCCAAAAAAATTAAAACACTTTTAAAGTAACTCATCTTATGTAGCCAAAATAAATAAAAATCTCTAGATATGACTATAGTATAGCAAGGTGCAACTGCGACGCTTCTAAGGAAAAAATAGTAATCGCTTTCAAGAATAACCGCAAGTAATTTAAATGTATAGAATGTTAAAACAATTACAATCAAGACTGGATGTGCATAGTATAAACATTACGATTAACATTAATTTACATACCAGGATTCATGGGAAAATGTAACTTAGGATATTACCAATTAAAATACTTGTAGAATCACACACGAACAGAACGTTGGCCAAAATGCCTGTGCTCTGTATTCTTTACCTCAGCGCGCGGGCTGTGGCGAAGGGGGGGCGGGAGGAGGGAGGGCGGCGGCGAGGACAGAGGCGGCGTGGGCGAGCCCTCCGTCGGCGGCGTCGTTAACCGCGACGCCATCCGACGCGTGGCGTCGCTGGGCGTCGCGCGGGGTCGCCCGACGGCGCCGCGCCTCCATCAATCTCTGGGGCGCGGGCTCGAGGCCAGGCGCCGCCCCTCGCGCCCCACGGGCGTATTTTAAGCCGGGGCGGCGCGGGGCGGCGCAGGTGGGCGCGCCCCGCCGCGTCACGCAGCCCCCGCCGCGCCGCGGCGCTGCTTTTAGTTGGCTATATGTGGAAGGCGTTTTTGTGCGCGGCGGATCCACGTACTGAACGTCGAGGGCTGCTGGAGGTGGTGAAGAGGAGAGACAGGTGTCATGATCTGACGGAGGGTCGATTCTGTGTTATCAGTTAGACCTGACAAGTCGTAAAGAATGCCTGATTAGGCAGTTCTCAATATTCTGGTTTAAAATACACATCCATTTTTTGAAGAACATATTTTAAGGTACCTTTTAAAATAATAGGATAATCATACCCTACAACCATGATAATTCAATGGTTTCCAAGTATGCAAAAAGTACAGTGGTGTATAAAATCATTATCATATTTTGTTATTCTTCCATCTGAAAATTACGTTTTTTGACACACGAATGTTCGTATTATTGATTGTATATGAAAAGAGTATTCTATGTTATAAGGATGTAAAGTAGGAAGGAAAGTACTTTCTTCCCATATGACCTCTCTTAATTCAATAAAATTACATTACCTATTAAGAACGTATATGGTAATATGTATATGGTATATGGTAATATTATTAAAATATTTCTTCTTGTTATTTAAATTTATTAGCACTAAATACATAAACGCCAGCTCTGCGTAAAAAATATAAAAGTTTAGACTAAGTTAATTCAAAATGGCTATAGCCTACACTGTTTACATTAAAATAAAAGTCATAATCTGCTTTATCATAGTGTAATTACAATAAAACAGGAATTTAAGCAGGACAGAATCAAAAACCTATCTTAAGACGGGCTGTGCACCGAAAGTTTGTATAGTATTTCATTTTTATTTCCGTTTTATATTTAATACATGAAGGAATACCACATAACTAAATTGATATCTTCCTATGTAATAAAGGTCTGGGTACGTCTATTGAAAATTGTTAACTCAACGATTTCATGCCAAACGTGTGTTGCACATCCACTCTCGTGTGTTCCTAATCTGCTTCGCGGTACTCACTACCCTACGCTCACGTGTTGAAACGTAACCAGAATAAATGACTCGTTCGCTCACCCAGCTCCATCTTCTGGCGACCGGTTCTAACCCCAGAGGCAGCTACCGAGATGCGGGAGTGCGGTGCACTTGCGGAACAAATGAGAGGGCTACCTCTCACCTGTCATGCACTGCGCTCGCATGATCACCCTGGAATTCATGCGATTGCGAGAACTGAACCTGTGAAATATAAATCACACGTTTATCATTGCCGATGCTTTAAAAGTGTAAAATGAACATGAACAAAGCTAAATTGGATGAAGTTTTATATACCTTCTTCTAACTTGTTTGATAGCAGAACTTGATAGAAATGTCAAGCAAATGGAATATTTCAAATTTGTCACTAAAAATATCCTGAAACAATCAAAAACATTTTATCTTAATGAAATAAATGAGAGTGGAGCCTCAATATCTTAAACGTCGGAGACAAATGACAAATTCCAGGATGTGCAGTATTTGCTGACAACGAGGCTATTGTTACCGCGTTCTACAAGTATGAGAACGAAAAACAAACTAGTACATTGCTAAGCGATGGTGAATTTAAATTACTGATGTTAAAGTGTTACCGAGGTTCTCATGTAATACTGAAACTATTTTAGTAAAATTAACATTCCTTGTATTCTATACGCTTCTCTAAAATACGATTTATGGATTGTTCATTACCTAACTTTTTCAATCTAGGCGATAATTTTCGTTATCCTCTTAGATTATTGAAGTGCAAATTGATAGAATCGATATCAGTTGCATTTGAAGTATTATTCGAACACAAGTGTTCAAGTTCTATTACAAGTTCTAGCAATGTCAGCTTCTCTATCACCTTCCCTACGATAAATAGTAGATATAAATTTAATTTAATTGAAAATTATCCATCATTGAAATTACGAAACGTATGATATTCTGATCTGACGTAATTCGAAAAGACGCTAGGACAAACGTTAGTGAAAACGGTTCGTCTTCAGAAAACAAAACAAATTAGTTTCTTTTTCGCTTCATCTAAGCATTTAACTAAACATACTGTGGTTAAATCTAATTTATTTGAATAAAGTTTTTTGAAAATTTAAATACATATTAAATATGGTTGTTTTGTTTGATATTCGTTCTCCTAGTCAATACATCAGTAAGCTTTGATGTTGTAGAACTTTAAATAATTAATGCAACGTTTTAGAATCAACAGTGTGTATCACTGACAACTGATATACAAATATTAGCAACACCAATCTTCCTTACTACACATATTCCACTACTCACCTCTACCTCATAATAATTTCTGAAATCATGACTCTTTGAATATTTCATTTAATCAACAAGTTCGCTATACGTTGCATGGTAAATCATTCTTTCGAAAAAAACATTTACTTAATTACTTCAATGGATAAAATAACTTTTGTACCTTGTATTATAAAACTACTCCGTTACATTTCCCATTGTAAATGTATACTTTTTAAATACTCATTGTTTCAAATTCAACAATTTTCAAACTAGCCGTTTTTCTAAAGCTATTTTGACATGTCAACGAATGCACACTTCGATCCCCGACGTAGACCACCGGAGCCCAGGAGCAACAGAGCACCTGCGGAACAAACGAAAGCTGCCCCTGCTGCCGTTCCTCTCCCGTTAGCCGCGCATTCGTTTGTTTGCGCGCGCGTGTTTCGCTGGCGGCTGCCGCCCACCCTCGCAGGCCGCGCTTTGTCCACGCGGGATAAATAGGGCGGACGCGCGCCGGGAGGCAGCGGCGGCGGCGCCGGGACGCGCGGGTAAAAAAAAAAAAAAAAAGAAACGCGCGGCGGGCGGCGTTGCGTTGCGCCCGCGCACCGCCTTTGTGCTGTTTATCCGTGTTAATTCCCGCGACAAGCGCGGGCGGGACGGGGGCGGCGAGCGGGGCGGGGAGGGAAGCAGCGGGGTGGGCGGGGCGGCGAGGGGCGGGTCGAAAAACGCGCGGGCGGGAGGGCGGGCGGGCGAGCGCCGCGCTGTGGTGCGGTGGCGCTGGGCGGCGCGCGCTGACAGCCGGCGATTGTGCGCGTGTCATCGGAGATCAGCGCCCGCGCCGGCGCTGGCGGCGGAGGCGGCGGCGGAGGCGGCGAGGGGCGGGGCCGCGGGTAGTCGCTGGCGCTCGCTGTCCTGCTCGCCTGCTCGCCCGCAACGCGCCGTATGGCGCCCCCGAGCGAGGGGAAGCGCTGGCTGCGGGAAAGGGCTGAGTTTCGTCGTTCTTCACTTGGAATATGGTTCTTCACTTGGAACACACATAATGCCTATGTGCTTGCTATTCCTTATGGACGGTGACAGTCGCCTTCTTGAAAATGTTGTCTAAGCGCATTTGTTGTGCGTAATCCTTTGATGCTAATAACTAGACGCTGTTTTGTTTAATTTACAACAGCATATTTTTCAAATTATCTATTGCTCTCATTATTGTCTTTTGAGGCTTATAATCCTCCCATTTAGTTATTGAACCCTTATTTTACTCGACACTTTCTAGTATCACTGTCATGGATTTTTTTCTTTTCAAGCTAACATCCTTTCAGAATTTGAGTCATGAAATGACAAAACTACGAATATAACTTTGTTAATTTTAAGATACTTGTATATAACATTTGTGACAATGTGATATAGCGAATAGCAAAATAATGAAAACTACTATCCATTGGTTGCAAAAGAAGAAAAAGTATGGCAACAGCATAAAGAAAATATTCGTTAAGCATTTTAAAAGATACTCGAAGCGCAAAAACGAATACTACTTCGTCTGTGGTAAACAATTCTCGAATATAACAAATTAACTCAAATTTAACTTAGAAATCCAAACACGTTCAACTTTATTTCTAATAGGAAATTAGTTCTGTTAATTTAGTAGTCTATTTCTAAACTTCTGCAAACGTCTGCCAGAGATTCGTAAAGAAGTATTATTCTTTTTATCAAATACTTAATTCTTTCGTTCATTGTAACCCCGTAAAAGAGATCTCCAATTTTATTTTCCCGTACGATGATTTTGAAAGACATAATTGTAACAATTACTTAAAAAAGAACTTGTTTGCGTCAATGAGTTTAACGCTATGAATCAATTTCGTGTAAATCTGAATAAAAATTGCTCGGTTCGAAAAAACAAAATGGATACCAACTGTCTGTGAAATGAAGTGAAATGTACTCCCGTTCGCAGCCCAGCAATCCCCACACAGGACTCACAGCTTCGCCTGCGACTGTACTCTTGATGGAGCGATCATGCACTTCATCCGCAGCCAAAAACCGAAACTCTGGCGCCATTTTCCACGTGTCACATTACCCGCGGCACCGGCGGACGCGGCTCCAGCGTCCTCTATGATGATGACGATGATACATCGATGACGGTGCCGGCGTCATTATAGCACTGACAGCGCACGACGAGCGAAAAGTGTCGGTGGATGCGGCCATGTTGCGGTTTTGTTTCGTGCAAAAACAAGTGTGCGATGATACTCCGACTCCGCTGGGCTTCAGGTTTCTGCTAGAGAGAAATTGATGTTGAAAACTCCCATTTTTCTTTTTCATTTTCGTAATAAGCGATTGCGACAGACCCGATGAAAATCAAAATACATGTAATACTGTTAATTCCATTGTTCGTCCTAATGTATGAGACTGTGAAAGCATGTCTAATCACATTCATGTAAACTAAATGAGGATAAGAAAGAGAGTTCAATTTATGTTATTTATTTGACTGTGAATTTTTATTTGATGCTAATAAGTGCATGCTTCCATGAATAAATAAAACATTGTTTTACAATTCCAGATCACAATTTTAAACCT
The DNA here is from genome assembly GCA_011170035.1 of Teleogryllus occipitalis. Classification (NCBI taxonomy): domain Eukaryota; kingdom Metazoa; phylum Arthropoda; class Insecta; order Orthoptera; family Gryllidae; genus Teleogryllus; species Teleogryllus occipitalis. Next base: position 796,830 of record BLKR01000115.1, on the reverse strand, counting down.
ATCTATTAGAGGAAACCGGAAGAATAGAAGTGTTTTATAGAACATTTGCAAATATGTTTTAGTGAACAAAGATTTGAACTCAAAACGTGTCACATAACATTCTAGTTAATAAATGTCCAAATATTTGTAATGCTCGGTTTTGATGCATCAATTGTGTATTATGCGGCAAACATGTTACCTGCTAGTAGGTCGGTCTTTACAGTGTGGTGTGGTTATGACAGGGAATGGATCTGGTGGATTGCAATTGCTTAAGAAAGAAAATTATTGCATGTACACAAATCAATAATGAATGAAAGATAATGTACGTACAATAACCCTTCTGCGCTGTGAAACAACAGTTCAACTTGCCACTAGTGCCGGACAAACGCATTTCTTTTATCGATTGTTCTCGATGGTTTGCTTTCAGAGTATCGGAGGGCGAACTCTCGAAAATACATCTAGTATCCGTATCGTTCGTTCTGTGTAATGACAATGTCAGAACTAGCCTTCTCGGACATAGCGCGATGAAAGATCGGTACTGTAAGTCAGGGTGCCGCCGGTCACTCCCGCCGTGTCCCTAATTGAGATTTTCCAGAATGATGATCATAATTTTCTCTTACAAATTTTGGAAGTCCGGATATCAATCCGATGTCTGCTGCGTCGGCCAGGATGCCACCACCATTTTCACAACCTTTAACTTTCTTCCAGAAATTGTAATTTGGTGTTAAATTCTCTCAAGGAATTTCATTGATTGTTACGGTAAACCATTGTCGTCTAAACGTCGACCATTTCGCTGCTCAGGGCCGGACTCGTTTCCTGAGCTAGGCTATCGTGTCACGCGCCGTACAAAAATGTGTCCCTTGCATTCACTCCCTCGAAGTGCTCCGCTGCTACTGCGTTGTCACCATCCTACCCCTTCCCTAAGGAGGGGCAGAGGGGAGGGATGGTGGGGTGTGATCTGGGGATAACTGGAGGGGCGCCAAGAATTAAGACATTTATGGCGTCTTTTCCTTCGATCAATGTTTACCATTGGATCGAACATGCTATCTTGAAATATTAAAAAAATATTTGATAAATGTAAAGCCACTATATTTAATCATTAATAACACTAAAATAGAAATAAGTAATTTTTGGCTGTTAAGTGTCCATTAATTATTATTTGTGAGAATCATATATATCGTGAAATTGATTTCAAGAAGTACTATTTAACATGATTCACAAAGGGCGGCTTCTTTAAGAATACAGAGCTTCAGAGTTACTGATATTTCCTTATTATTTTTGTTGTAGATAATAAAATACAGTATTACTACACAATTTGCACAAGAACCTTCATTTGTTTCATGAAGGTGTCACAACCATTTATTTGGGTTTTCTTCTAGCGTTTTCACGTTCATTTCCGTTGCGCTGTACTTTTTACTTTGCTTTACAGATAGAATTGCGAATATGAATTGGATCTTTTTAATTTAGAAGATATTGTATAAGGATCTCAGGAACAACTCAAAAAATATTTGTTTTTTTATAAAGAGGAACCACAATAATATCGTAGAAGTTTTATTTATTTTCGACTTTTGAATTTCCAAAATTTAGTCGCGTTCAGTTACTATTCCGATCTCCTAAACTTTCCGAAAACATTCGAATTTGATCCGAGGAATATGTCTTCTGAGATGCCGGGGTAATTTCGTCGATTTACAACGAAGGTCCACAAGAACAGCAGTATGATATTATTGTAATAAAAAGACGATCCCAGGAACATATTGACAAACTCATATCTGAGAGGCTTCGTTTCGACATGTAAATACACAACATGTAACAAAATGTTTAGTAGGCCTACACTGTACAATATAAAATTATACCAAAATATTTAAAATAAAATCTGTTATAATTAATTCAGATTATCTTGCAAACTTTAAAAATAATGATTAAGTGTAAGTCTCTTGTACCTGTAAAAATAGTATTTACATGTTATCCCATTCCCTGCGCATAAGACATTTAATTTATAAACTGTTTTCGTTTAGTATTATTACGTAATATTTATTTCGTAATTTTTATGCATACGGCATATTTTCCACGCACTGTATTTTTTCTAGACGATTACTCATGTCCATAATTAATAGGCTTTAATCGATGGCTAGAATTTTACTAAAAAATGCACAAAACACAAAATATGTTAAAAGATTAGCAAAGTAATGTAATAAAACGAAAAATTAACTTACAAATTAAAATTATTTTATATGTAAAGATAAAACTACTTGAATGACATGGTACTTTGAACGTGTTACAATCTTATTATTTATTTCATTGTGAACATTTTTTTTCTTATTACAAAGAAAAATACGAAGAGAGAATTTAGGGTATCTTCTATTTACTATTCCATAAATCTCAACTAAGCAATGATTCTTTGCAGCGCTGCCACGAAGCTGCGGTCCAGCCCACTAGCGCGATCTCTCCGCCGCGCGAAGAACCACGGAGAGCGTCGCCACTGGCGTTTTCCTCTGCGCCGCCGCCGCGGCCGCCGTCGCCGTCGCCGCTGCCGCCGGGAGCCCGCACATATGCCGCTGGCGGTGCTGACGTCTGACGGATGGCGCGCAAAAAATGTTTGAGCGCTCTTCCGGCCCGACCCGCGGCCCCGACGGCTCAATTTACGAGTCGGCGGCCGCTTGCCCCTGCCCTCGCCGCCGCTGGACAGTTCTGTTGCATCCGCTCGGACGATCAATCAATGAGCGCCCGCCCGCCGCGCCCCGCGCAGACAGCCGGACGCGCCCGCGGCCGCCCCGCCCCCGCCCCGCCCCCGCGCCGGCCCCGGAGACACGGCGCGCGGGATGGCGGCGATTTGGAAGTTTTCGGACGTTTTAATTACTCATTATTCATCCGGCGGGTAATTAGACCACGATGTGCCGCGAAATGGTTTATTCTTGGAGAGAAGTGGCGAAGGGGATTCTATAGAGCGTTGGTGTTAATTGTGCTTAGTGTTGATTTCCGTATTGCAAATGAATGGCAATCATTTGGATTGTTAGGGCTTTCGCGCGGAGGGAAGGAAAGCGGAACGGTCTTGAGAGTAAAATACAAATTAATTTCCTCAAGAGAAGGATCTCCCCACAAAAATGATATTACCTATACTGCATCACAAAAGCTATTAAATGCAATGTGATTAGAAGCCATGTATGGGAAACAATAACTGCAAAGTCCTTAACACTAATGTGTAAGTGTAAGGAGCCTGGTTACAACATAGAGAATCTCCAGATTTAAAGCACTCTACAAAGTATCTTTACGATAAAGAATGCTAATAGTCTCGTAGATATTGAAAATGTAAATATTTTAGTTAAATATTCAATACATTTGAAAAAGGGACAGATTTTAATTTATATATGCGTCGTAAGAAACATGATCCTAAGATAAATAGTAGGGATTTGCATTCGTATAGGAAGATAAGGATTAAATCACATGTTTCTTGATAGAAAAGTGAGAATGAAAATGTATTGCAAAGTAATAATACAGGTTAGTTGAGTTTGTTTATTGTTGTCTTATTTTCATGATTCGTAAACTATTGTAATTTGTCGTGATTCCAATCTATTGTAATGGTAGAGATTAGAAAAGATTGGGGTGATCAGTCAATAATGAATCGATTTCGCAGGACTTTGCATTAATGAACAATACTGTAGCATTTACCTATGTGTCCAGGTTAATATGAAACTACAGCTTTAAAAGTGTATGATGTGGCCTTCAAAGAAAGATGAATGTCAAACGGCGATAAACCTCCAGAAACTGGAAAGAACTGATGAGTCAAGAAACAAAGGATAAGTTACAACCAACGAGGGACGTAAGAGAACATGAGTGTTTCGTTGAATGTTACGAAAGAGACCATGCTAGACGGTGGAGCTGAATGAAGGGACATGTGGACGTTTCGTAAGGAGAGAAAAAAATCACGAATTGTAAGTTAGAAGATTTATGTATTTGCTAAACCTTTTCGGAAGTAAATATTTGAAAATAAGGCGAACCAGAGTAATAATTGTTTCGACAAACATTCTCACCGCTGCCCCATTTTCTTGTTGTATGTAAACATGGAAGGAAGGGAGAAGAAACCTGAGATTCTGTCACATTCTGTCACAAGAAACCTGGTTTCTGTATATATCGGTTAAATAATAACCTGTTACTTGGTTGTAAAAATTGTTCATCAAAAATATGCTACATCACGCCATGCTCTCGCTCCGTTTGGAATCATTCCTTCCCACGGTACCTCGTTAACAATACATTTTCTTTTCCTATTGACTCAGTAGTCGTCTGTTTTTACGACATATGTGCTGTAAGAATTTTCACAAAAAATGGCATTCATTCCGTTTAAATTTATTGATAAATTGATTTACTTTTTTATTTACTTCAAAATACATTCGCTGTATGACCCGTTGTTCAAGTGTCCCTAATCACTGTAAATTTTGTTTGACAAGCCATATCCCAGAAAAGTCATTGTGGGCACAATAAAAATGTTTGTATTGTTAGAAATGGGAGTAATAACTAAACCAAAGGGATGTATCCAACGTGGAGAGATATTTTATTTACTGTTAAAACTATTTTAGTGAAAAGAATGATTTCCTTTTGTTTTCTGCAAGTTTGCTTCTTAATTATTTCTAAGGAGAGATTTTATACCTGTAATATTACCCGATATTTATACCCGATAAATGTTTTATTTGAGTTAAAACGAAAATGACGTAGGGTAGTATTTTGAGACAAAATTATTTCGGTTCTCTCCTGGATTCAAAATTTTGTTGATGGATATGTATTTTCATACCCTGAAACAGATATAACATTAAAAAATGTACTTGTACTTATACTCAAAACTGGTTGTTTCCTTTGCGCCATAAAAATAAAGCGAAACTCTATTCTCACAGTGACAAATCGTTTCCAAGAAAAGTGCTTATACAAACACATTCTCCAAAGGACCTCCTGACAACACACGCCGTTCAAGAACGTCCAAAACCGGGCAAGGAAAAACGGCTGGCCCCAGCCGCTGCTGGGAGCGCTGGCCGGCCGAGGGAGGGCAGGGCAGGGCAGGGCAGGCGCTCAAAGCGATTAGCCGCGCCGGCGAGCCGCGCGTTTTGAAGCGGCGCTCACGCGTTTTTCGCGGCGCGGCGCGGCGGGCAGGCGGACGCAGCCAGCGTCCCGGAAGTTTTCACCCTCCGATTTTCTTTTGTCGTGGGCCCGGCCGAGCGTCTGGAAATTCGTGAAATATCGCCGCGCTGAGTGACGCGGCGGCGGAGCGGAGCGGGGCGCGGAGGGGCGGGGCGAGGCGCAGGGAGGGCGCAGGAGGGGAGGCTGAAAGCAGGGCGGTGAGGCGGAGCGCGGAGCCGCTTCTGGAGCAGCTGAGGGGCGCGGAGAAACGGCGCTCTGAATCGCTCTAATTCGAGCACCCGACCGCCGACGTTATGTTGAGGGCGCCTCCGTCGCTCCTCCTCCTTTCTGCCACTGCTTTGTGAACGTCAGGGAAACAAATGTTTTTGCTGTCGTTTTTAAATCTGTAGTATATGAAACAGAAATCACCATACATTTATTATTTAATACACAACCATTGGAAAGCACTGAACTTTAATTGCAAGAAAATAGGGTAAAGAAATAAGGATATGATAAAAATAGTTTAAATGTTGATTGTTCACAAACATATCAACTTATTGGGGATAAAAATGATATGAAATGAAATATACTGTTAAATGAATAAATACATACATACGTTGGAGGTAGTTCCGTTGTTTACTTTATTTAAGTAATCAGGATTATAATATTGGTATTGTTACTCCGATAGTTGGATAATATCATGTACCCAAGTATCGACTACATCTAAACAATAATGACTTATGCCAAGATTTTTTCCTTCACAATAACCACGTCTCTTATTCATCATTTTCGTACAAAAGATTTGTTTGAAGATCGACATATTGCTCATGGCAAAGAAGTGTTAGGTCTTTTCAGATAAATGAATGAATGAAATTAACTGAGGCAATTGAGCGTTAAAGGATTTCTTTTTGAAGACATGTGGTTTACAAAAAAGAACAACGCGGTTTTGTAATTGTGTTCACCTAGTTTTAGTAAGTAAAAGCGAGCGTGTATCACATATTATTAATCATGAGTTTTACTTTAATTCAACGTCAGCTTCGTGATACACCAGGGGAGCTGGGAAACGTCTTCGGCAACTTCTGTGCGGCGTGGTCACCACATCCCTGCAGCCAACCGACACACGATTGGAGCTCGGCGAGCGACGAGGGGGTGCCGAGGCGCGGGGGCTCCGTGGGTGGAAGGCGGTGGGCGGCGCAGGGGGGTGGGGGTGGGGAGGGCGGAAAGAACTGCCAGCGGCCCGTCCCACTTCCCTCTTCGCTCCTCCTCCCCCACGCGGCGGCCGCCGCCGGCTCCCGGTGGTTCTCGACAAAAGCCCCCCGGCAGCCCATCATTAATCACGGCCCCCTCATCCCGCGAGATAGACAACGGCGCAGCGCGGCGCGCCGCGTGGCCCGGCGGCGGCGGCAGCGGCGGCGGCGGCGCCAGCTCGCTTCTTTTATTCACCGCCGGCGGCGGCGGCGGTGGCGGCATCGCGGGTCCGGACGGGGGTGCGCCTCGCCGCGCGCCTCCCCGCCCCGCCCCCTCCCCGCGCTGCGCCCGGCGGCGCCCGCTGGCTGTTCAATTTCTTACGCGCGCCGCGTCCCCGCGACGCCGCCGCCGACGCGACGACTGGCCGCCGGCACGGCGCGGCGCGGCGCGGCGCGGCGCGGCGCGGCGCGGCGGCGGTGGCGCCGCGGGATAATCTCGTTTGCGCCGCTCTCGGACGAGCCGAGGCACGCGCGCGCCGCCCGCCCGCCCACCGGCGATTAATGAAGGGCGACGCGGTCGGTGGCGGACGCCGCCGCTCCGGCCTCCTGGACCAGCGCCGCCTCCGGCCTCTCTCGCCTCCCCACGATGCACTCTTGACGCTCTGCCGAAGGTGGGGTCCCCAATACTGCGGTGGATTACGCTCTAATGTCCTTAGTTATGGATAATGCCTCTGAATCATCACACAATTCTACGACTAGTATACTCTTAGTGTTTTACTGTTTGTTAGAATCACGCTAATATACTCGTACGTATGCATTTTACATGAACAGAAAAACATTCTTTTTTGTCTTCCATATCCACTGGAGATGCCTGAATGGGAGATGGGAAATTCAGGGTTGATGATTGAACATTTCCTTGAGGAGGGTGAGATTGATTAGATGATTGTGTTTTGGTGATCATTGGAGGTTAGAGTTTGTCTTTAGAATTATTTTCAATATTCTCGAATGGAAAATCGATTCAGATCGGGACATTGCATTATATTGAGTTTACATTTCAATATTAATTCTGATGGTGGAGTTCAATAAATTAAGGATCATATGTATCCATTGACTAATTACTTCCACAAGAGCCTTGTATCCGTGCCTACGAGCCTTGATGGTAAAAAGTTCATTTTTAACTCTACAATTCTCTAAAAGCAATACACACTGTATGTATGTCACACTATATAGTAAACGAATAAAGATCAATACGTCGTGCATACGATTTTAATCCTACTGTAATATATCATTTTATTACGAGCAAGTACTGACAAATTAATTGGACCCGCCAAAAAGCATTAAAATATTAAAAACATCATTAAAAATTAATAGATTGTAATATAACATTGCATTTTTAAAGCCTTTGAAAAGACAAAATAGGAACTGAAAGAATCTCAGCATGGTGGAAAATTCAAAACGTACCGTGGATTTTTGGATTGCAGTTTGCTTACAAGGAGAAAGCCCGAAGTGTCCCTCTCAGATTTTAGTGAATGTTGGATAGTTGTAGTAAGTGGAGAAGTAAGTCTCACGGGCATTTTCTTTTCTACGGATAGAACTTTTAAAGAAGTGAAATCGGCTATCACGTCCCAACGACCATACATTCGTAACTTCTGTTCCAACAGTCGTGACGCACGGAGACCAGAGCAGGACCAACTAAGAGCGGTTCAATAACAATTCGCATCGCAAATAATTATGAGGAGACGATTTTGTTCGAGTGTCGCGGCAGTTAATACAAAATCCACTAGATGACAGTGCAGTATGACAGGTTTTCTCTCGCCTCGCCATCATCGATATCTCTAGCGAAAAACGTTTGGGCGAGAAAACCGAGCGTCTCTGCCAGTTGAGTCACGATTTCAATGCAAAACACTGAACTAAAGAAACCGCGAAGTTGAAATGTCTATTCAAGAAGTACAAACTATGAGTAAAAGTGAAAATGAAAATTGTATTTTACCTTAGGCTGGCGGAAATAATGAGAATATTTCGAATTCCTTCTACGAATTCAACAAATGAAAGAAACTTAAGTGCAGCTGATAAATCTTTAGAAAAAAAATCAATATTGTTTTGCAAATTAATGACATTCTTATGATCCACAGTTCCGAAGAAAGCTTTGAATAAAATTGAGTAATTGTATTCCTACACAAATTCAGTTCACTTAAATCCAGAAAATGTGTATGTAGTAAATGGAATATTACTCTGAAAGGTTTCTCATGTAATTGCTTAGGTGATTCTACAATGCTATCGCACTTGATGCTTCACATATTCCTTCCTCAAGAGGCGAAGTTATTTGACAGAACCAGAGCTCTGACCTGTGAATCAGCCCACCGTGAGTTGGGATGGCAAAAAATAATTGATGATTTCCACCAGAAACATCGATATTTTGCATTCGATGTTTCCGTCACATCGATATTTTGTTGGCAAAACCGATTTTTTTTATAAAACAATAATCATATTTTGCGTCTTTATTACCACGCTGCATATTTCGCCTGTGTAATTTGAGGACGTTTGGGAGCTGCTCGCGTTATATATATATATATATATATATATATATATATATATATATATATATATATATACAATTAAAAAAAAAATATGCGATATAGTGTAATGTGGAAAATATTTACAGCAAAAAGGAGATATACAGAAATATACGTTTGTTTACAGTGACACAACGATAAGTCAAAGGGCTTAATTTTGTAATACTCATTTTCGTAAGAAAATAATGGGAGATGCAGTTAATATACATTTACAACATAAAAAATATAGATTTTGCATAAAAATATGACTTTCTCTCAATTATAATAAAAATGTAGAACACATAATGAAATAATTTAAAACTTGAAAATCTTGACTTAATGCGTTTCACTTGTGAGCCAACGATGTTTGGTTAAAAGAGAAACGTTAGTAAATTGAAAAAATGGGCCATACCTTGAACAAAGTCTAATGATCACTTGCAACATTTTTGCAATTGCAAACAACCACCATTTTCAAGTTCTCATACTCCAACGCCTATTTGGTCTCAAAATCGCTTGAAACTCGCTGAATGACTGCTCCACATCGACTATCAACTGGTAACTTAGAACATCTTTTATTTGATCAAAGTAGTTGGAAAAATACTCAGCTGCCTTCAGCCAAATACCCTAACTTGTGATGACTGGTAACATATATAAGGAGCACCATCCGACAGAAATAGTAGAACCTTTACATGTTGCACTCCACTCAGCCTAAGAACACTCATTGATTCATTGAAATACCTCGTAATGAGGGGTGAATATGCTCTTTTCGTGGATGAGGGGTGAATATGCAACAAAAATAAGCAAATACGGCCCAAATATGTAAAAATATGCAATTATGGTGCTATATGCGAACATATGCGAAATAAAAATAGCTTAAATTGATTCGAAATTCTCCAAAACGTATACAATGTGTTGAAACGGGATGGTTTAGTTAACAAAAAAATATGTAAATGCATATAAATCACAGCCCTAGTAATCGATAGGCGAGTCATTGCCTGACTCGATAGTAGTGTTAGAAATGGCCCTCAGACGTTTTGACAAGTCGTGAATCAGACCCACTCCACTCAATCCAGGGAAGTTCCACAGTAACATGTTATGTGTGACCAATCATTGCTTTCCGAACTAACACGTCTTTCACCATATATTTATGAATAAAATATGTTTTATATGTACTAGTAAACTCATAATTGTTCAACATTTTCACAAATTATTTAAGAGATTTTTTAGTAGTTTTTACAGCGCTGTTAGAGGGATGAAGTGCTGGTGTTTATCTGGCAATACTGTCTTTCTCATATTTTCCTTAGTTCATCGTGGTGCGTAAACGCGAGTGCTACACACAACACACGATTCAGTGAGAACTTCGTGAAATTTAGCTGCCAATTCCAATCGTCGGATAGATAAGTCAATAATTTATATTTGATAGTGTTTGTTAATATGAATGTTAGGAATACATTTCGCGACCTTAAAATAAAAGGGATCTAACTTCTCTTTTATGAGAAAATGAGTTATCGACTTTGTTGGTACCATACATTCCATTTCCGTACTGTAATTAAAATTCGATAGAAAAATAGCAAGTGAATATATAAAACATCTACGTTTCTTTGTCGATGTTTTCATCGACATCAAAAACTCTTTAGCGATGTATGGATACATCGATGTATCAATGTTTTGGTAAAATTTTCCATCACTAGCCGTGAGTGATCGCAGGGCTCTCAACCTTACTGCGCTCGAGGATGAAACGCTGAAGCGAGTACGCACGAGCAACTGGAACGCCTTGCAGCACTCGAATTAAACGAGCCGTATTCCTATTAGATATCGTTTGACATTTTTCATTTAAATGTGAAACGTTTCAGTAGAATTTATTACCTAACACTACTTTTGTCGGGAAAAAATCAATATATGACTAAAACTACAAATGATAGTTGTCTCTGAATATACGTCTTAGAAAAAAAGTGAAAACAATTTTGAAAAGTGAAACATATTTGTTTGCAGAGTTTTTATTTTGTATTCAAGTTACGTAACTTTTTGAATTTTCGAGATAGACCTATGGGATATTCGGGGAGAATCCTGCAATTGATTGATTACCGGTGATTCCGGGCGCGTCAAAGGTCGTTAGTCCCGTAAGTGTAGTGCGTTTTTTCTCGCGAGGTGGCGGTGATATTACCCTGCTGGATAGCGAGATCTGGCGCCGATCTACCGTCGGCTAGCGGAATTTTCCCCAAGGCACCGCATAAGCGGAACAAATTCTAAGCTCCAGGCCAGTCTCCTAGCATGTATGATGATGTAGTGCATAGAATTGTGTGTAAGGGGTGAGGATAGGACAAAGAATGGGAAGGAAAGATCGCGCGCGGTCGTTTTGGTAGGGTACATCTCCGGTATTCACCTGGTATTGATCATAGAAAACTATCGATCTAACAGCTGGCCGTTAAAATTTTCCTCCAGGCAGCGACAGAATTCGACCTTCTTATCTGTCTAGTGTCGGAAATCCTGCCACTGCCGGGACTCGAATCCCAGGGAACTGCAGTGACATCAGTTGATGCCCTGAGCCACCTCTTCCGGTCGGGGAGATACGAGTACTCTTCTCTCAAGTCCTCAGAGGAGCGATGGGGGTCCGCGAGAGAACCTGGGATGTATTTTAGGCCCCAATAAATAGCAGGAAAGGGGCAAAAGCATAAAGCTAGCCATGATTAAAGAAAACAGAGAACTAAGTATACGAAAGAAGAAGTGCCATTTTGAAGCACCACTAACGCCACATTTTTCTCGCGTACTACTTACGAAGTACAGAGAAAGAATTGAATGGAGAAGGGGAAAAACAGTACTAGTCCGAAATCTGTCATTTTCAGTTTTTTATACAGAAAATAGTGCATGGAACTACACATTGAGACTGAAAATAGCTCAATATGAGGTCATTTGACTTCCAATCAGCCAGATCCTCTTTGATAGGTGAAAGAGCAATATCTGTCTTGGACATGTTCTTCTCTTACACTCAAGCTTGCAGCGGATGGTTCACATTTGTTATTTTCCTGCGGTACGAGGCTGATTTAACTTACATTTGTTTATAAATGCATTCAAACCAATATACCTGATTTCATCGATGAAATGCACCATTTCTAAGACGCACGTCCGCATCAAACTATAAACAACACATTTCACTAACTTTCTTTATATTACCAATGTGCATTTTTCATAAGCCAACGCTCTAGCAACAATAAAATGTTGTATTTTCGCGGTACAATGTTATTTTTGAAGAAATTTGGTTGGCAAATTTTCCTTGAGGTGAAAACAATACATGTCAATGGATCAATCTGGCCGAAATCAATACTTTACGAATTTGAAATCGAAATTTTGATTTTGGAGGGTACTTTACATGAAACTTCACAGCATTTTGCATTTCTTTTTGAAAATTTTGTTGTATGTTAGAGCAAATAGCACTTTAAGAAAATGCATAGGTCTCATTTTTGATGAACTCTAAATTTTCGAAAATTTTAAAAGCTCAAAATTTGTTTATAAACACTGGTTTTTAAAGACATTAAAAAATTAGGCCAGGTGTAATCTTTGGAAAATATGAGTAGTTTACGCGTAATTTTGGGTGAAATATAGACGATTAAAAAAATTATTTTCTCAAAAACGTATCCAACGTCTCTTTTTTCTCGAAATAAGGAAAGTACGATTTTAAAAATGACGTAGGTGCAATTTTCGTTGAAGTTTTCAAAGTTTCGCAAATTGTAAGTTACAATGAATGTGAGAAAATATTTCCTGTTTTAGCATCAATAGTTCTTTGAGGATTTTTGTTTCAAAATAGTGGTTGATATGTCAATGCCAATTTCAAGTAGTGGAACAATTGCACGAGCCAAGAACATTTTATCGAAGTGTTTTATTTCTTTCTAAAGAAAACAAGAAGAGTATGTTTTCCTGGTCGCGGAGGCGTTCAAAGAGCAAATAATTTCGATAGAGTAAGCAAATAATTTATTTCCGTTAAGAAAGTAACGTACAAAGAGATAAATGTTATGTTTTGAAATATGTTGTCAGCTTGTCTGTGTGTTCAAAACATATTAGATACAAACGACACACGACTGCGACACACAACATATTACTGCTCTCCACAAACTTGTAGGAGCAATTTATAAGAATGGAAGTTAGTTTCTTCTTCATTGTCCTGGGTCTGGCAAGAGGGTTGTAATGTTTAGGAACGAATCAATCTTACCTCAGAACTCGCTAGGGGCGGTCGGTGGCGGATTGCGAAGGGCTCGGAGAAGGGCCTCCAAGGTCGAGGATGCGCGCAGGGTGTCGAGCCGCCGCCGCTGGGCACGCGTGTGAGTCTGACGCCAAGGTCACAGGGCTTTGTGGGCTCTCGAAGTGGACAAATGAGCGCCTATTAGCGAAGAACGGGGACAGATTGCGGCGGGCGCACGCCCAAAGGGAAAGGTGGTGGGGGGAGGCATCGCGCGCGGCGTTACGACACTCGAATAGCCTGCGGCCCGGCGTCTATTGTGCGGTCGCCCGCGACAAGACGCCTTGGACGGCGTGGCGGGCGCCGCAGGATGCGCCGGCCACTTGTGGCGGCGCGAACCGCAACACGGGCCCTTCCCTCAAACGAGCGCATAACGAAGGGACTCGCCCTCACAATGGTCGCTCTAGTGGTCATGATGAGGCGCCGCCGAGAGCACTTGGCGGCGGGGAAGAGCGCACTCTGTCACGTGCTGTGTCGCCCGAACCAACGCCTATTCTCCGAAGGGCGGGCGACCGCAGCGCCATCGCAGCGGCGATAACGAATGGCCTAATCAGCGGCTCATTTGCTTATTGCACCGCCCGAGGGGGCCACACCCCGGGTGAGAAATGGCGCCGGTCAAAAGTCACGCTGCTTCCTCTCCGGGTTAGCGGCCCGAACACGGCACAAATTGTAGGTTTTCATACTTTAGACCCTCCTCTGACATTTGTACTGCAGACGTCGGGAATAACATACAACCGCGAATTAAGCAAGCGTTGTAATGAGATATGTACAAAAAAGAGAGGTTCTATTCACAGAATGAATTACTCCATTAACAGAATAATAGCTACCTGTGGCATAGCAAGTCTATGTAATGAAAGTGGGTGTCAATCCACGTACAGACAGCTACAATTATTTTGATTTTAGAGAGTATAAATTTCTAGGTACTGCTTTCCGATCGTCACGACTTTAGTGATGCAAAGCTGCTCATTACGAAATGAAATGGGTGATAGTCAAGAAAGGAGAGTTCATATTTCTCTCTTGGAGTACACTCTTCATAGTACATACTGGCATTAATAATGAATCACCTAGCAGCATACAAGATTAAAAGAAATAACTCTTATAAAACTATGAAGTTTTACTTCACGAAAGTGGGCAAAGAAAGTATTACAGTGCCCTCGCAAACATTAAACAGTCAATTCAGAGATATGCAATGTAAACAAAAAATCCTTCATTTTAAGAATATTACAATAAGCCAAAATATTAATACATACACAAAAAAACAAAAACGTCTTATTAACGAATGTATTGGAGTTTGTAATAAAATAAGGAGGATGAACTTAAATGAGTTATTTTAGTGAATAAACAATGACTACTCAAATTATATACGTGACTCACCGCAAGACAATATAGGATAATTCCCTTAAACCACTATTGAAAAGTAAGAGCCTCCCTTTCCTTCATTTTGAGCAAGCTGCAGGCTATTATTATTATTATTATTATTATTATTATTATTATTATTATTATTATTATTATTATTATTATTACCCTCTAATTCACTACTGAAGATGTTATGGGTGGGTAGATTATAAAGGCACTAAATTATTATTATTGCCTCCGAATTAAAATTAAATTTGAAAACATCTGATTCTCTGTAACTGTATTATTAAGACTTACTTAAGTAGCTTACTTGGATATTTTCTGATATTGTGAAAAAACTAATGAAAACAAGCTACATGCATTATTAGTTGTCTTCCCATTTCTATCTAATGAACAGAATTACTCAGATAAATAAACAATTTTTATCGTAGTATATAACTTTTTAGTTCATTAATTAGTCTTTTTCTTATCCTATCGCCTCTATATGCTCTCTACTTACGTGTTGGGAGTTGATTAAATGGACCATTTCAATCTACGATGTAATTAGGGGATCTGCAAAAGTCAATATAATACCATTAACATCACGAACTTACTGAAAATATGTAAAACGTTTTAATCCGCGAATGGATTAGGATAAAGCGTTCTGAATTACGCGTTGGTACGACAATTATGGGCTCGTTAGCAATTTTACACTAGCGCTACCGCGTACGTGAATAATGAACTAGATGCACATAATATTTTATCCGCTTTTAATATAAATAACTCCCGACTCCCATTACCGAATTGCTTCATTAAGCTCCATGAAGTTAAACAAGTCAAGAAACCACTATTTCTGGACGGGTAACTGCCTGGGAACTCGCCGTTACTAACGGTTCCGAGCCCCTGACCGAAAGAATAAAAGGCACTGACTACGGCGTTACGAGACAAAAACTTATCGGATTACCCCAGATATGCACAATTTCCAAGAAGAATTAAGAGACATGATGCGAAAAAATTCAACAAATAAAAATAAAAGCATTATTGCATAAGCTTGCTGATAACTCGATATTGCGAATCAGAAGAATTTAGGGACTCTGAATTGACCTGCCTATTGACCTGGACGTTATCGGAGAGCAATTTGCTGCGAATATTGCGAAGAGACAATGACAACATAAGATCTCTGTAGCCACTACTTAAATAAAGTTACATCTAATCTCTAGAAAGGAAATTACTAACAAATGCTTAACATCTGTTGTTTTTAGCTTTTATACCAATAATTAAAATTCTGTTAATCTTAACACCGGAACCATTGTTTAAAAACCTATATCTCCTAACATTCCATGATTTAAATAAGATTTAGTAAATCAGATCACAACACTTATAGGTGTGAGTACATTTGTTTGTTACACACACTTCTCTACTTACCATGACTCCATCATCATACTATTCTACAAATGATCATACTACACATATTCGTACCATTAACAATCTCAATTTATAGAAATATTATAGAGAAATTGATTGACAATGCGAAATCATTATAAAAGAAAATATGCCATCGCGGAATACGTAAAAGATTATTAAAGTTCAAAGTCTTGGAGATAATACATATTTTCTTCCAGAGCTAGAAGAGACTCAGGGTTCCTTTTAGCCCCTATTTCCGAGACAATGGAGAGGATATTCTTTCATGCTTTGAAATATGTAAGGCTAGCTAGTCCTAGATTCTTTTTTACATAATCAATTGTAATTACAAAATTAACATTCTTTGAATATCGTCTCTACCATAACAGCAATTTGGATATCGATTGCAAATAAAGTTTGTTAATATAGGTGGTATCTATTAGATTTCATCATGTTTACATAGTATCTCTGAAAAGTAATAAAAAAAATAATTGTTCAAATACTGTTTGAATTTTTAAACAAAATATTTCAAATAAATTGATGTACTGCATTGTGTACAATAATGTCAAAGTACAAAGAATTTACTTTAATTATATTTTTGAAAAATAGGGAATGTCTGTCCTAAGGTACATTAAAATCCTCCATTTTCTATTGGAAACAATGGCATTTTTAATTACCTTTACATTTCATTTTGACAAAATGCTTGAACAATAACGAAATAGTAATTTGATGTTTAAAATGTATAAAACCTAAATGATTTTTCTTGGGAGAAGTTTGGAAATAGGAACATATTAAAAAACAACACCGAACATTTGTATATGATGTATACAAATAGTTGGATGTAGGAATTAGGATCAATATTTGATTCTTTATTGTGAAAATAAAAAGAGATTTAATAAAGAATTTACATTACATAAAAAACCAAATAAACATTTTTCATGCACTCACTTCTTCAAAAATTAATTTAACCAATATTTAAAGCCTTTATATTAAGAGGAGGAACTTATGTTTATATTTTGCCATTTGACTAGATATTAAATACATAACAAGTTATTATTGGATATGGTATAAAATATATAGTCCTCTATGAACTATTTATTATTATACAAATCAGTGTAATATTAGATACAATTTCAATAGTTTTCAGAGAAGAGCAATTTAATCTACAATTTCTCATTGGCTGTATTCAGTCGTACATGTCGTACCTGTAGTATTTACCTCCTTTCAGAAGCTGTAAGGCCTTCGTCCCGGGATCAAAACAAGACGAGCGGCCGCCGCAGCGGTTAGCGCCTGGCATTCGCGAGCGGCTAATTCCCCGAGGCTCTCCTGGCAGGATGAATTACACCGGGCGATTGACATGCATAATTCATCCACGCCACTTGATTACGAGCACGCGGCCCGCAATTAGGGACGGGCTACTTTTGACGCCCGAGCAATAATAACGGCCCAAGAACCAGTCGAAATTGCAAACACGCTTTTACGCCGCCACCATTACACGAGCGAAGGGAAAGGGGCGCGAGTAATGAAGACGTCGCCAGCGGAGACAGACGGACGAAATGACGAGGCGAGGCGTTATAAAGAAGGATTAGACAGCTACTCGAATGTTGGTTATTGTTGAATTATAAATGGAAGTCTCATATGTCAACAGTGGTCACGTGGAATTCGCTACGACCTCCTTCAAAATTATAGCAGGTTAAAGTATTTTAAGAGAATATCTACGCCCAGAATATTTACCCAAGACTGAACCAATACATATTGAAAGGAATATTCATATATTAAAAGTGTATTTGGTTAAGACATGTTACTTGTAAACCAATTTTGAAAACTTGGTATTGATACATTAATATTATTTCAATATTGAATATTTTTTTCTTAAACAGTCTTAACTTTCCTTATAAAATTTCAATTTTCTTCTACGTTATTTTAGTAAATGTACCTGTTATAAATTTTCATTTAGAATACCTAAACTGTATTACAAAGGGAGAAGTAAAAGTGAAAAGACTATTTCTCCAGAGCGTAATATAATCAAAGATTACATATCCCTATATTCAGAAACTGAATTGAATAAATTCTTTACCTTTTGGATTAATAATTCATTTCATACAAAATGTTATACTCCTGAGTTTGAATATAATTGCATTATAATTGTAAATTACAATACACCCTTGAATCTAAGCAGTCAAACAAAAACAGAGCAGTTGCATTCAAAACATTAAATGTATGGTGAATTCATTTGTTACTAAAAGTTATGGCTTCAACACAATTAATACAATAAAATAGGTTTACAATTATTAACTAAACTAATTACACATATTGTCATATTTATATTTAATACAAATTGAGAAATACATTTTAAATACGAGTTTTATTTTATAAAACAAGATCTTGATATTTTATAAAACACATCTTGTAATACTGACAGTTTTAATAATTTACATATACAAAAATACTAATAAAGAAGCAGTGGTCATTTTACCCCGTCATTGTTTTGGAGTGAGAACTAATGAGGAAGAGCCTCTAGCAGATAACCCTAAAAGTGTTTCGATTATATGGTTTCATGTTCATAATAATTTTAAAAAATTATATAAAATTTTCTTCCCAAAATGTATACTATGTAAATAGCGCGAAATACAAAAATATGGAGAGTACATTTTTTAAAAAGATGAAACTATCATCAATTTTTTAATAGAAGAAGATAACATAGCATAAATATATTCGCAAACAAAAATTTTGTTTTTGGAAAATGTATGACATCAACCAAACGAATCGAATAATTTGATATGATGAAGCTGAAGGTTGTTTAAAAGAACAATTTTAGAACTATTCTGTAGTCAATAAATTTTTTATTATTACTTACTAGTAAAAGTTAATGTATCATTCTGTTTCTTATGTAAATCATTTTCGAAAATAATATTTCTTGATTATTAGTAAACTGATGATAATATCATCAAATAATTAACAAATCAGACAGTATGTATTAACAAAACATTTCCTTTGTATTATTCTTCATTTTAAAATTTAACTTCATTAGTTAGCTAGTAGTTGTAGACGGGATCTTGCTATGTATTTATACACTATTAATGGAAGGAGAAGGCATTATCAAACAATAAGTGTATGTATAAAATTAATTTATTTGATTAAAGGATCATTACACCAATCAAGAAGCCCACACTAATTTGCGTGGTTTTCCCCATGAAATATACCTACAGAATGAACTCTCTGTGCATATTGTGTCTGGACGTTTAGGTCTTCTTTCGTGTTCATGGCCATGATATTTGGGATTTTATATATTCATGAAACCATTGAGTTTGGCGATAATTCCCACAAAATAATTTGCATTATTTTAATATTTTGCCATTTTTTAATCAAATAGAATATTTATAACTAGTGGCATTACATTCCTCTCCTTCATCTTTCCTAGATACATTATTACAGTGTTTAAATATTAAATAGTGTTATTTATTTTCATTCCAATTAAACCCTGTTTTTGAACAGTAGAACATTTAAAATCAGGTTATACCAGCACCAGTAAAATAGAAATTAAAGTTTGCTTAGAAAACAATCTGCCAATTTCTTTAAATATTTTCTTATACTTTTGTTTTAAAAGAAATGTTTATGTTTTCAATTTGCACGTCAAATGCTCTAGGATACAGTTAGTGCTTATAGTCGTACGTTTGAAGGGAACGAGAGGAGGCTGCTACCCTAATTAGGCGTTCGTGCGTTGCTCCCATAGCGGACCGATAACTAGGAGGGCGACGTCGACGCCCTCCTGCGTCAGGAGGCTTCCGTCGGATGGACAAGGGGATGGATCAAAGGACGCGCCCGCCACATGTGTTGTCCAATAACGAAAATGAGTTTCCGAACACTTGTGTATTAAAATCCTTTAGAAATATACAATACCAACAAAATAGTACGCCAAATACGAAGTTTTAAAAAAACTAACCATAACTGAATAAAGTGTGCGCTATTTTATAAAAAGGTGATCAAAATATAGCTTCTAAGCAACTAAGAAATATGACTAAACAAAATTTGTACATTCACAAGCCTTTCATGAAATATTCAGCCAAACAACAAAAGAAAAGAGTAGAAAACTAGGGGTTTAAGACGACAAGAAGAGAGAATTTTAAAAAGGATGAAAAAGAGAAAACCGGGCAGTGTCCAGCGAAGCTGCGAGGTCTCCCATCCGTAAGATACCTGTAGAGACGAGCTTCTGATATCTACCCTCTCTACAAAAGCCCGGATCTACAGGGTAGATCACGAATGTGCTTGGGCGGGCGGCCGGCGCCCCTGCCGGGCCGCGAGGTCACTGCCCTCCAGGGCGGAACAAACACCATGCACTTCACATGCGCATGCACTGCTTATGGGCAGCAAGTCAACTTGCTTACAAGGTGTGCGTAAAGATTTGTTTGGAAACGTATGCGACGAAAACATAGTCCGTTAACTTCAATATTATGCTCATGCACGAGATGTTTTTACAAAGGTGTAAAAATGAAGGGCAAATGAAATAATACATTCACATTGTTCAGTATCCAAATCCATGGAATACAAAAAAGATAATGAATATAAATTTTACTAAAGCATAAGCATGTTTAGAAGGGGAATATACAGCATAAGTCAGCTGATTTTAAATCAAACACATAATTCGTGGTTCTAAGATAAAATAATAGTTTTTGCTTCACGAACGTTTAATATTTTAATGAATTCAAAAACACGACGCCACGTAAGAAGATAAGAAGAAAGCCTTCAGAAACCGATCAATTTGAATATAAAATTTGTAAATTGAACTGGACACCTACAAGTATTGGTGTCCTTAAAGTAACTTGAAAGTCACTTATCTACTCCAAATAAGTAAAAAAAAAATATCCGTAAAAAGACCATTTACAATCATAAATAGAACAATTACGGTGATTTAAATTATCTAGGGCATTCATAAAATGGTTACATAATACAAGTTAAACATATTCTAAACCTCATAAAATTAAGTCATGACCTTTTGAAGAGAAGCAAAACATATATTTTGAAAATAAAATAAAATTCTAATTATCTCCTAGGATTATAATCATGCTCTTAAACTTGCATCCTGTAGAAAACTTCCTGGAGAAACACACAAGCTAAATACAAACATTACAGACATTTCTATTGCGTTTTCTCATTATTTTGTTAATGGTTATTCAAATTTGGTAAATAGAAAATCCGGCATAATTCATATAAATATAACTAATTTTTTGGACTTAAAACAAATCCCTCAATTAATAGTCAAGAAAAAGTCGCTCTACCAAAAATTCGATCAAATCATCCTAAACTCTCTCATAAATTTGTAATTGAAAATGTTCCACAACATATTTGTACATCTGCAACACTATTCTACCAATAAAGCACATCCTTCTGGAATGCCCCATCTACAATGAAGAGTGAAAAAAGCGTCTAGAAAATGAAAATTTCAATGCAATTTTATCATCGGCAAGTTGCCAAGAAAAAGTGATACAAATTTGTAAAAATATTGGTATTTTAAAAGATTTGTAACAGCATTTTATTAATGTATTAACTGTGTATCCAATTTATTAATATATTGCCTACTCATCACGTGTAGTTTTGGCGACTTAAAATAAAAATAATTTTAAAAAAAATTGTTGTTCGATTTACATCAATTATGTTTTCTGATTCCTGTGAAAAATATCAGAAATACTTGGAACAATTAAATATTTCTTCAAGATTCTACAAGCAAAAATGTGGATAAAAAAGAAATTAAAATTAATTGAACATGCAAGCAGTACCAATATTATGAAGATTTAAAGAATGTTGGAAAAACATCAACAAAAAACAGACAGGATTTAACAGTGGAAATAAAAAAGTCAAATGTTTATTTGAATTTCTCAAACTTCTTCAATCTATTGGCACGCATGTAATGTCATTTTAGAATTCAAAATAGCAGCGATAGCATACTGCTATAAAACAAATCGCGAGAGAAATGTTTCGAGTTCTGTTATAATTTTGAAATGTCTATTGAGAAATTTTAAATAATTTTGAGCAATATTTAATTTGTAGGTGAGCATGGAGTATGGGCACAAGTTGGGTGAATGATTTCATTACACCTCAGAAAATATTATTTATTTTTGTATACTTAAAAGATCATTCTTTTCGGGTTGTGTATTAATTGAAGAATGAAGTTGCTGAAATTTCATCTGCAAATCATTTTCATTTTAATCATGCAAGACAAATATTTTTAATACTTAAAAATGATCAAACTTTCATAATGTAAATTTTAAACAAGATTTGTTATGTACCAAAACAACAATTATTAAAATATGATAAAAACGACAAATCAAAACAAATCTGTACATCAAAAATTAAACAGAAAGTAAATTCATCGCGGTATATAAACCACTGACGGAGTAGAGATGATGAGCATGAAGAAAATCTTCAGACGGTTATAAACTTTCTGTTAATATTGAAATATTATAAATATGATAAATATTATGTTGTAATAGTGTGGAACGATATTAAGAAAAATGAATTTTTTACATAATATAACACATATTTGACATTTTAAAGGTTTTTCTATTGTCAGAATGTTTGCATATTAAGGGAAAATGTTAAATGCTTCCAACTAATTGCAAAAATTCAATTGATGAGTGGAAACATCAAATGGTGCCAAGAAACTATGAAATAAGAGACAAAAAGTACTAATATAGAAAAAAAGCCAGTACAAATGCAAATGCCAGTGCTATGCAAATGCAATCTACAAGAAAAAATACATTTTTAGAGCATCATAGAGAAACAGAAATTGAGAATGTAAAGAAATATGTGGATATTGACAAATGGATATGACGTAAAAAAAGGGAAAGAAACAAATTAATTTGATCTTTGGGATTCATTTGGAGTTTTCCCAAAACTCGACGATGTACAGTACATTCGAAAAGCCCAAGTTCCACCTGGCCGAAAAAAAATTATACACTGCATTGCTAGTGATATTCGGAGACTGATAGACAGCGGATTAATGAAAATATCTTTAAAAAATTAAAAAGATTCGTTTTAAATTCGCAGGGCCTCGAGTGCGGCCCAACCAATCAGTGAATTTCAAAGTTAAAGAAAAACGTGTTAAAGGTTAAAGCGTCGCTGTTTTCCATCGACGGACAGATGCATAGACACAAAAAGGAGGAGGATTTTTTCCCTTCAATATTTGTCAACCCAAAACGTATATTTCCGACAAAAATCTTGAGGTCGTTTATTTGCATGATAATAAAACCTTCTCCAAACAACGTTTAAGAAACATTAAGAAGAGAGATTTGCGAACAACAAAACTTAAATATTGCAAGCAGAATGTAGTGGAAGTGAAAGCAAAATCATAAACAAAGTGAAACTAATGTAATAAAGGAAGGGAGAAACTTCAGATTTGAAATGAAAGTATTGTTCCAAAGGCCTAGGAAGAAGCGTCGAGCGAGAGAGGAGGGGAGGTTAGGGAGAAGAAAGGGAGGGGCGGGGAGGGGGAGGGGCGTGGGCGCGTGACGGCGCCGCTGAGGGCGCCCCGATTAGCCGGCGCGTCCAGCCTCGAGAGCGCGCGCACGCGACGAGACGCGGCGCCCCGCCCCGCCCCGCCCCGCCACGCCCTGCCTCAGCCCCCGGGGCAACACGCACGCCCGACCCACCCACACGGCCTCTCTCCTCTAGCACCTCGCTCAAAGCTGCCTCGCGAGTTAAATAAGGGTATAATTACCTCACACAACGCACAGCTGGGACTATAACAATTGAAAAAAATTAACTTGAAATCTTACAGTTACAAAATATACGTCTTGCACAATATACTAAATTTAGGATACTGATCTGACTAAAAAAATTACCATTCACAAAAAATAGAAATCGCGTATTACATTTTAACTACACATATCATTTTAGCCTACAACATATTGAAAGAAATCGTAATAAAATGCGCACAATGAGGTGTATTTACTTAGTAACGAAAGGTATTATTCTATTTTATAGCAGATTTTCAATTTTTGAAATGTCAGAGATGTTGAGAACTACTCAAGCAAACAATACGAGTTAAGCGTAATTGCAATAATCAAAGAAAATTAATGGACACATAACTCCGATTCATGAACAAAATACCACAGGTAGCACATAACATTTTTCTAGTTAAAAACTTTGAAAATGTATATAATAAGATTTAAAATATGTGTCTAATGGAACTAAATTTTTTCAATTAACGTTATTTTTAAAAGTAATTTGATGGCAAAGTTTATAATTTCACGAATTTACTATTATTTTTCTCTCTTTTACTGTAAAATTCTGTGTGCCTTGAAATATAAGTGACATGACCAACTGACTACTTATTGTAACAGCATATTGATAAAAGAAGTAGACAAGCAAAACAAAGTAAAACATTTATAAACAACAATGATAGTGTTAATATACTTTGGAGGGGTTTAAAGTGGAAGTTGTTACCGTGTTATTTTCAGAGTGCTCTTCGCACCAAATTTGCATGAGAAAGCTGTGAAAGACATCTAAGAGTTTTAATATAAACGTCTACACATCATATAATGTAACATTTATTTTCAAAGAATCACTGAAAATGTGTATCACTTTCAAGGTAGTGACTACCTACAAGAAAAAATGGTTGTAATGGAAAAGGAAGTTAGAATACTAAAAATTATTTCTTCTTTAAAAGCAAAATCAAAAGTGTCTCACGATGTAATAATACGCCATTCGTAACTTACTGTGCTCATGTTCAAATTTTAATCTTTTTCAAATAAACTTTTAAGCATGTGCTGTTCGTATCCTTTTCATATCAGATATTCTTATTTTTCCAATAATTTTACTGAGATGGTTATTGAAATAAGAGTAATGAGATTGCCAAAGAAACTTCCCTGTAGGGAGACTCATCTACGGATGTATTAGACAATTTTTAGGGAATGTAAAACAAAAATTGTCAATTAACAAATTGACGAAAATTGAAAACTGACATTCTGCATGAGAAAATCACTTGATAACTCAATAGGAAAAGTAATAATTCGACATTCAAAAATATACATTTTTGTCGACATAATTTTGAAACATCAAGGTACTCATGATTTCAGGAACAATATAACCACTGCACAAAGTAATCAGGTACAGTAGGTATATTTACTAAAACTTTATTGTATGTAAATGTGAAAATTTGAGAAAAAATATGTCAAAAAATGAAAACTTGTCAATTAATAATTTGAGAACTCGAATAAATAGTTTTGTGTTTTTAACAAGTGTTTTTACACAGTAAAAATATTTTTCTAAAGGCTTTTTAAAACTCTTTTTTTCCCTTTATTTTAATGCTCTGAATCCCAAATTTGAAAGAAATTTTTTGCAAAGTATAATTGGAATTTTGCTCACAGCCGTCTTGACTCTTGGATCTTATAGAGTACATGGCTTTTTTTCTCAAAATTCAAAACAAAATTTAATGTGGAAATATTTTTAAATACTTCAATAATGTCTACTAATTGTTAGAATGCTCGGCTATTGTAAAACCCGTCTGATTTTTCAGTTCTAGAATATAAAGTTTCGTTTCAATGAACTAAAATATGCCTTCATGGTAAATGAGTGACATGAAATTAATTTGTTGGTGCTATTAATGGTTCCAAAACAATCAAGTAATTATTTTGAAAAATAAACTAATAAGCATTTTTTACAATAGTTACTGATATTTCCTAAAAATTCACCATCTTGCAATCTAATGAGTCAAAATTATCTTCAATTAAGTATATTATTTTTTTAATTCCCCCGACTTATTAACTTTTAATTCACCAAAGGTCTGTATAAGCAAATGACGAAAATCTCACTTTCAGTTAGTTCGGCACCTCACATTTGTGAAGAAAATCTTAACACCAAACCTTGAATTGAAAAAAACAAACATTAATTCATCTGCAATATCTGTGCATATTAATACAATTAATATTACAAGTTTAGTCATTGCAATAAATAAAATTCCCTAACATTTATGAGACGCCAAAAAATAAATATTTTACATGTTGAATATTAGCTATTGAACTTGAGTGATTAGAACCGTTCAAGTAAAATCTGCCTCTTAACAATAAATATTATGTTTATATTTTAAATTTGTTGATGTTTGCCGTAGAATTATCATGAATACCTGAGCTGTTAATATAACAAATTAATGTGTATTTTTCATACATCGATCAAAGTACGTAAAATCAAATAACAAATTCCATAAAAATATCGAAATCGACTATCGAAAAATTTCATCGTAATGAGTAACACGTCAAATAGTTTTCTGTGGTGAAATCACGTACATTTAATTTTCGAGCTAAATAATATAATCTCCACAAAAGCTAAATAGTTACTTTTATATTAAGACCGCGAAATTAATTTTTTGCACGATCGACGTTGAGTTTTTTGCCAAGAGCTGTCCTAGCAAGAACACAATCGAAATCAGGTTGGAAGAAACCATTTTACTCAGAAAATGTCAAGAATATTTTGTCTACGATCGTACAGAAATGCCTAAATAACGGGTCATTATTTGTTTCATCGAAACAAAGGATGGTGTATCTGGAGGGAACGATCTGGAGACAGAAGATAGTGTGACTTTTTTCCAAACTAATTCCTATCTTGTAAGCAGAGAAATCATACTTTCAATTACTGCAGTTTAAAGATAGCGATATTTACACTCCACAGGAGTTGTTAAACTGGGCAAACGCTATTGTGTAAATTATTGCCTGAAAAATCGAAAAGTATCTGCGGAAGGCCTTGCCAAATATTGATAAATTAGTGTTAATCGAAGAAAATAGGTACGATAATCGAAAATGTTGTTAGGATATTTTCTATGAAAATGCAATAAACGTAGCACAAAATATGCAAAAAAAGGAGGTAGTTACTTTTTGGACAATAACCAATGTAATTTCACTGCAAATATTTAGGAAGATACCTAAGAATTTAATAGCACAATTATTAGCCTACTTCGTCGGATATAATTGGAAATAATTTTTTGAATGTCACTTCCAATTTTCATTATCATTCTTTTGACAAATCGTTTCTTCATAACTGTTATTGTTTTATTATTTACGAGTTTTGTCATATTTGCTTTGATTATATATTATTCAAATAAATATGTTCGTAAGTTTCAACAGACACATTTGCATTACAAGTTTTATTATTCTCTGTGTTTTTAGATAGAAATTTCATCATTTCTTAGGAAAACTTTATTAATACCATTTAATGAAATTCAAATTGTTTTGCCGTTAATATTCACTTTATAATTTATTATTATCCTACCTATGGTGAGAATATTTTCGAATGTCTCGTTTGTCAGTTATCTTAATGGATGTAACTTCATGCACGCGTACCCGTATGGAGATAACCTCCTTTGTATACGATCATGAAACATTGTCATAAAATTTCTTTAAATCAGAAAATAACACTAACATATGTCTGAGAGAAGAATTGCAGACATTAGTGAAAAACCCATTAGTTCAGAGCAATTGTAAAGTCAAGTATGCATTTACCGGAGATAGAATTAGTTAAAATTCATTCATTTCATTCAACCTTCCTTTCATGATCTTGAAAGAGCGCGCCGTGTTGGAAAGAATGCAACACGCCTTACAAGTATGTGCTACGTGGATGCATATATATACCCCCTTATATGACAGCAGGCTGCTGTTGCCTGCGAGAATTAATGATCACATTATAAAGTGAGAAATAATTTTGGAGGCAGACGAGAATAAAAGCGACTTATTACAGAATTGCGTCGATGTTGATTACTTGCAACGTTTATTCATTATTCCTACGTAGTATTTGTTGGTATGAATTCTATGGTTTCGTAGATTTCATGTGAATACGGCGGTGAAATCCATGACGTCAGAAATTATTTTAAACAAATCCTAAAACAAATGTGTGTATATTTACTGAGTACTGAATGAAAATATGAAAAAATTCTTCATATAAAAAGATTTTATAAATCAAGTGCTTTTGTCAAGTAATAATATAAATGAGACATATACGCGATTCTGATATGTGCACGGAAAGCCTCTAAATTATAATAGAGAAGCAAAAGACCAAACAAAATTATAAACACTCCATAATAGACCTTTTAACTAGGAATGCTAAAACTTATGGAATGTAAAACATAAAATGTTCTGTTAATACATACTCAATCTGCAATTTTATGAGACAATACTTCATAAAATAACTTATTGTAAACCATTATTCCATTTCATAGGAACTCGGTTCACAAATTTTATATTAAAATAAGTTTTACTTCAGCCATGTCCCAGACAAGCCATTTTTGGTCTCGTTTTATGAAAGAAGTAATCTCTAGCTATATATGCAATTAAAATTTCATCATCAACATACTGAAAGAAGTATCCACTACGATTTCCACTTCATTAAAATAATACGTGTGTTTTAAGTAATGTGAGTGGAATTAAAAATTGTCGCAGAAACTTTAAGAGTGTACTTTATTAATACACTGTATTTTATCACACGGTGGAAAATTTTAACTCGACTTAGAAGTACTTTTAATTATGAAATGTTTTCATACTCAAGAAACCCGAAACATTTAAAACATTTCATTCTGACTCTGTAGATGACAAATAGATTCTAGGAGAACTAATTTTCGTTAGTACTAAAGTAGTACCAAGGAGTAATGTGCTCGAACAGGAGACAGCAATTGCCAACTCTTCTTTGACGTGGAAGTTCCCCCGGGACGTAGCTTCAGGTTGAATGTAAATGCAGGAGCTATCGAAAAGCGACTTGTGCGAACCTGAAACAAGTGCAAATACAAGAAAGAACAAAAAAAGCAACAACGAGAACAATTCGTTTAAATATTTCTTCGCAATATATTTTAACATCAGTGGAAAAATATTAATACATTTTATTATTTAAATCAACTGACTATTCAATAATTTCATTAAAACATGTTCCGGAATTAAGACACACTGGAAATATGAGAAAAGACTCATAAATAAAATCGATGATCAAAACAAGAAATTCACTTTTCTAAATACTATCATTCCATTGTTTTCAGTACAAAATTCTCTTAAATTCATTCAAAATTGAAAATTTAGTTATTTTCTAAAACGGCAGATTTTAAAGAAAATTATTATTATTAAGAAACCAGAATGCTTCATAACATCATACTACAAGAGCATAAACTAAGTAAGAGTTGAAACATTCAGCCAAAACAGAAATCATATTCACTACTCTTAAGATCATACCATTGTGACTGGGGTGGTGCCTGCCTGGAGGCTGAAAGCGAGTCGGAGGTGCAGGGCCAAGAAAGAGGAGGAATCGAAGGGAGTCAGCTGTCTGCTACCTGGCCGCTTTCCGGCGCTCGCTCCGCGCCTGCCCGTCGCTCCGTCTGTCGGCTGCCTGTTCCATATGAATGCTTCCGCGCGTAGATTAATGGTGGGCGCGGAGGCGAAGGCGGCGCTGGTGGCGGTGAAACCCCGACAGTTCATTCCCGGTCATCTGGAAAGGTTCAGCTCTTACATTCGTGCAGGTGGCCGCTAACAGAAAATAGTCGCTCTTGGAACAGATTCCAAGTTGTCATAAGAAATATTAATAATATTTATGCTTTCTTTTGAAACCTTTTCTATTATCCTAAAAAATATATAATAACGACTAAAATTTGCATTGCACAAAAGGAAGAATTGTAGAAAAGTTACAATTTATGAACAACACGTTTTATCGAAAAACACAAATATATTCTTCTATGTTGTTCAGTTCATTTTGTCAAAGACTAAGGAAATGAGGAGGTATACAATTTCTGGAACAACACAATCACGATTCACTGTGAATACAGAGTTAAATATGTTTCTGAAAATGTAGTTCTTATGTTCTATATTTACCAAGATCTAAACATGTGTTTGGTAGTGTACTATAACAGTAAATACTTTTAACTGCTTTAACTAAAAATGTAATGCAACACATTTTATTACAAACACTGAAACTTTTTTGTAATGTGACAAGTAAGCCAAACGATTGCTCGACATGACTTTTATATATACTCACAAGTCCTCGCACTTAAAAACACCTGCGAACTTTAAGAAACTCGCAATCCTCTCTTCGCTAAAGCGGGATCGATGGATCAGTACATAACTGTCACAGAAGTGCCTCTGACCGGGAGGTCCTAGGTTCGAGTCCTGACGGCGGCAGGATTTTCGACACTAGCTCGTCAGGTAGGTCGAATTCAGTCGCTGTTTGGACGGGAGTTCTAGCGGCCGGCTGCTCTGATCGGTAGTTTTCCGTGGTTTCTCCGATCAACACCAGGCGAATGCTGGAGCAGTACCCTAACAAACGGGCCACGGACCGCGCACGATCTTTCCTTCCTCTTCCTTGTCCTATCATCACCCCTTACACACACACACACACGCACACTTACACTAACATGTACTACACTACCACACATCCGGGGAGACCGGTCAGGGACTTAGAGCTTGTCCCGGCTGGGGCGGTGCCCTGCTGGTGGGAGATACCTGGTTGGGGAAAACCCCGCTAGTCGACGATAGGTCGGCGCCGGATCTCGCCATCCAGTGGGGGAAGATCACCGCCACCTTCCGATGGAAAAGCATGCTCTACACTTACGGGACTAATGCCCTCAGTAGTTGACGTGCCTGGAATCACTATCAATCAATTAATCTCTTTGCTAACAATAACTTCACGCCTGCGCTTGCTCGCGCTAGAAGATGAAACGTCGACCGCCTTCTATAGATCGATTGCAACTTGCACAAAAATACGATTGATATAACAATGATATTATAAAACATGATTAAATGAACAGATTAGCGTTCATTCTATTGGTTTTAAGATAAAATTAAAACTTAGTTTATAATATAATAGTGGCTAACAATAGCAAGAGATAACACATCTGAGGTTCTTTCATTTAAAGGACAATTTCCGATATTATCTCCCTATTTTTATCACTACATTCCAGTGTAACCAATTCAAACCTGCATTTTTAATTCCAAACTAACTTTCAACATTGAACAGATGATTGCAAAAGAAGGTTAAGCATTCAGAAGTGTATTTTACACCAAAATTGGGGTGCAGACAAACCTACAAAACTAGAATTCATTTGAAGATTGATTATGGAGCAGTTATATACTATTCTGCCAAGAAGAAAGAACTCAAAACGCTCAATGTAATTTATAATAAATCCCATCGAATCTGCATGGAATGTTTCCATATAAGCCCGATTTGAAGTATCTTAATTGAAGCTAATGAGCCAACCTTATCCCATCAAAGTCTTCTGTTAACTTTAAAATATGTGATCAAAGAGAAATATCCAACAATCCGATCATATTTCATGACATTTATACACAATATCACGAAAACAGCAGGAAATTCAGAACTTTCCTATATATGCTAAAACCAAAAATTTCTCACACCTTGATTTTAAGGAAGTTAACTTGGGGAAAAGAGAAATTACTCTATTACTCCGTGGTAACTCCCAGAGACTGACCTCTCTTTAAATGACTTAAAGAAATATATTATCTAAAGAAGAGTGGAAACCAAAAGTAGAAGAATTCATCAATAAATACACCGACTATTATAAAATATATTCTAAGGGCATCAAAAACAATATTAGAACTTTTGCTATTGTAATTACTCCAGAAATACCAATAAACCACCGACTAAATGCGTATGCTAATACCCCCGCTGCGGAATTAAGACTCCTATTTGCAGCATTCACTCTAATTAAACCGTTGAACTCCAAAAACTTCATTGTCTTCTCCAGTTCCCTCGAAGTAATATGCACTACAAACGGCAACCATAATGAAATTCGCATAATGAAATAATTTTAATTTTAATTTTAATGAACAGTATTAAGATTTAACACAGAAAAAACGTAATTTTATTGTGAATCACCTCACTGACTGCGTAACTTCTCTCGAAGAAGAAATGTCCTGTAACTGGTGCAGGTACTCTTGCAATTTCGAACACATTCAAGGACTGTTGGAACCATATATTTAACAAAATGCAAAATATCTGGTTCGAAAGATGGAAATCGTTGAAAGCTAGTGAATCTCAGAAAAAAGTTTCCAAAACTGTCTTTAAAATTATTCAAAGAATTCTCACGGAAAGATCAAGTTGTCATTTCGAGTTTTAAGACGAAACATTCTAAATTAGCCAATACTCACCTAATAACTGAAAAAAAAACCTCCTAAATGTGACTATTGTAATTTTTTTCTAAATGTAAAACATTAATTTACTGCCCTCTATACAAAAGCAGCAGCCAAAAATACCAATTAGAAGGCAGACACGATAGCATTTTTAACTTGAAAGATTATCAAAAGAGAATTATTGATTTTGATAAGAAAATCAATGTTTACAATAGCATTTAGAGGAACTACTTATTATACTTAGTTGTTTGTGTTACATAGAACGTATTGTATTGTATTCTATATATTGTACTCAATATACTATTCTATGTATTGTATATATACATTGTATTTTCTTACTATTTTTGATAATTTATATGGTTCTAAATTTCACATTGTACTTGAAAAATGTATTTATCTGTTTAGTCAGTAATGACCTTGATATCGATGCAACGATAAATAAATAAAATAATATAACTTCCTGTAAACTACATTACTAGGTGTAATATATAACAATACTGTGGTTGGAATTTTTATTTTATTAAATTTCAATGAACATAACAGTGAATATTGTTATACAAACGTTGAATCATTTTTACGAAATATAATTTCGTCAAGTATTTAGTATGTTTATCAATCTCAGTTACATTGACGTGAAATATCATTAAAATATGTTCAGCGGGGTCGTTT
This sequence comes from Teleogryllus occipitalis, assembly GCA_011170035.1. Lineage (NCBI taxonomy): Eukaryota > Metazoa > Arthropoda > Insecta > Orthoptera > Gryllidae > Teleogryllus > Teleogryllus occipitalis. Next base: position 764,267 of record BLKR01000115.1, on the reverse strand, counting down.
GGTAACGCATGTAACAAAATAATGTTACAATATTAACGTTATCTTTACAATCGTACTTCCTAGCGCCTTATTTTGAAGTTCAGAGCTGCCATTGCTCAATTAGGAATGGGTAGATGGCAATAGAAGCTAAATTTAGACAGCAGCATAGACTTCAAAGGCTCTTAATTGCAATACGTTTGGAAATCCGATCAAATGTCTCTTTTGGCAAAATTTTGTTTGCTTTATTGAATATAATCCATCACTCTGAAACAGATGTTTACCACGAGTTACAAGATTTGAAAGAAGGTAAGGGTTTTTTTGTGCATATTTTACGCTTACTTTATTATGGCGCTTCTGACCAATATTTAGAATATAGAAATTACGTGAATTCTCGGGCCGCATGACAGAGAGATATACCGAACATCACTTTGAATGTGGAAGTTTTTCATATAGATCAGCAGATCACTAATAAAAATACTACCTAAGAAAAAAATGTATTTTGAAATTAGTCTGCTTTCTCTGCAATCGTGTTAGGTACGCGGACTATATCGGTGTCATTTTGTAGAGTAAATACCACGCATCTGTGACATTCAGTTGATGGCCCTGCTTTCGCTCCACGCATGTTCCTTAGGAGAAAATTTAGCCTCGTGCGCGGCCTTCACAAGACCCTAGCTTCAAAGCGCATTTGTCGATGCAGTGGTCTTATTTGAGAGTCCTTTCGATGCCAACATAGATATAATCAATTAAAATGAAGCAGGTATACTTCAAAAGTAATAATGTCGAAAAGTGTGTAATTTATTTTTCAGTAACATAGATATTGCGTTTCTTTTGTTTCTTAGGGTTAAAAAATGGCGGAAGGCTCGATCAGGATTGCCAATACTCGACCATCCTGTTTAACGTTCTTATTTTCTCGAGAAAATAAGAACCCAAAAGTATTGCCGATCTACTCTACACTGTATTGTGTTGTATTTGTATTAAAAATATTACAAATGTATTGCAACCTTTGTTTATTGCATGGATTTTACTGATTATAATACAGCATTACTTTTTGTCGTTAACTTTTTTTAGTATGATTACAAATCTGCTTTATGCATAAATGCAAACAAACATAAAGACATGATTTTGTTTCTTACTTATTTTCTTTTTGACCTAAGAAAACATTTATACAATAATTATAGGATATTCCAGAGAAATTGAATTTATGTGGTATTCCATTATAATGAATGGTGCAATGCCACTGGAAAGTAAAAATAATACTAATTGTTATTACTTATGTAGTCGACTTCAAATGGTTGTATATGTTCATTTGTACGTTAAAAATATTGTTGTAAATTATTTCACAGGTTATCCTAAGGTGTTTTGTATACTTGGTTATATTCAAAGCAACATATTTCGGTATCAAATATCTATATATTTAAAAAAATAAGGTATTTTACCATGGCTTCGTTTAGAGCTTCTACTGAACCGATTGTAGTATTTTTTCCTTTAAATGAAAGAATGTGATCCCTAGATGTGTTATCAGATATTGTTTGTGTTGATTCACCAACATTTAGTGTGTAAATTAATTAATAAAATATTTCTTTAATAGTACGCTTATCAATAGCCAATTGTTTTCTCCCAAAGGGTGGCTGTTTCAAAATCGATATATATGAGTCGATATATGCTTCATGGTGGCGCTGTTTGATGTTTTGTTTTGATTGTTGAGATTTGTTTACAATTCATCAAGGTTTTGTTTCAGTGTAATTATTGCGTTGTGGCGTTGACAGTTTGCATGTATTTGCTTTTGTGGTGTATTTTGTAGAGAACATTCGGACAGTGTGTTTTGCTCGGTTGTACTGAAGTAGTGAAGTTGTTCACAGGTTATGTCGAATTCCGAATCGTTGCCCACGCGCCCCAAAAGACGCAAACGTACATTAACTGGACGCGGGGAAAGAGAAAGTCAGCGTAAGTGTCGTGGTAGTGAGGTCATTTCGTTTTCTGCTGGGTCGTTGTCTATGAAATGTCAGTTTTTTTCTGCTTTGCACTTCGCATGTGAGAGAAATTCTGCAAACGAGTTTACTCTGTGTTGCTTAAATGGGAAAATAAGTTTGCCTTCAAGCAATATGCCAGAAGAAATCAAATTTGTTTATAAGACATGATGACACATCAAACAACTTTAGAAATAATATCCGTCAGTATAATAGTGCTCTTTCTTTTGTGCAATTTGGCGCCGATATTGCATTGCCACCTGGCCATGGGCCATACGTGTTCAAAAATTTTGGGAACTCACATCACAGAATATCTTTGTTATACCCTGAAGATCCAAACAATGCAACGTATTGTGAACATTAGTCTGGTCACAGTATTTTACATTTATCTCAGATCTCATCGTCAAATTTTGACGGGTTTTCACTAGTTAATGTTAAATTGGTTTTGGATTTCTTTTTACTTATACGCCTCGCATTATTATTCGGATTGATAAATACAAAATAGATATTACTGTTTTTATGATGAATTGGTCTAATGTATTATTTCACTTGTAGTATGATGATTGTAAAAGGCTGGTATAATAAAAGAGTATGTGCCATATGAAACCATCACTCAATTCTTATGTAAGGTGAGCTGGCATAAAATGTAGTGAGGCATATTTAGATTATATTTTTATAGCGTAACGTTCATTATAAATATTCAATTGACTGTTCTCTTTAATTTTAGAAAAGATTAGTTTCATAACTGTGAATTGTATTTGATTGTTGACTGTGTGGATCTGCTTTTATAGCACTGATGATGGAATAATACAACATGAAAGGTTAGCAAACTGAAAAATGTTTGAAAAAAAATTGCATTTACAAGGCCAGTAGTCCATTATCTACATAGAAACTTTTATTAAACAGTTAAGGTGTTTTTGTAAACACACAAAATTTTAGAAAAAGAACCATTTTGAAAATCAGGGTTCATTATAATACAGATGAGTGGGTAATGTCGGAAAAATCTTCGAATATCACAACATATCAAATGTAGACAACATGACATCATTAATATTTCAAACATACAATTACAATAATAAAACATTTGTTGAATGTTACAATAACTCCATCTCGTTACGTACCATTAGTACAACATTAGGTTTTCAGAAGGATGGAAATTAGAATGATAACGTTAATATCTCATTCCATCTCTTTCCGCGAAATTCAACTTCATGATTTAATATAGCAAGCTTGGTGTTCCACTTGTGAGGGTTGGTTTCATGAGACAGTTTTATCTTAGGACAAATGTTCGCAAATAGTTTAAGCATCTGCTTGAAATCGTAATAAACCACGTTTCGCTTTATATCTAGATTGTTGTGATGAAATTATTTTTTTCTTTTATTGAGCGCATAAATGTAAATAAAAATGCTCTCAACATCAAATACATTACATTCGATACTTTCCGGTAAATTTCATTTTATCTGCAACTACATTGGTATTTGAGAGAAAACTTTATGAACTTTGTGGCTAGCTGCAGTACTGTTTTTGCTCGTCTTGAGTTTTTGAGTATATTTACAAAGAGTATTGACTTTGCAATGATATACAGTAGTAGCGTCAGCTTTTTTACTTCATTAGACTCACTCGCAACCCAGTTTCTTCCTCATTCTGACTCGGCAGTATTCTGCAGTTAACTCCCTCTTCATCCATCGTCTTTGCCACTCTTTTCTCTACAGACTTCAAGGTCCTAAACTATTCAGTGCGAAGTTAGTTTCCACTTCCAGAGTTTTTCAGCCCATTCGGCTTCACCCCTTTCTGTTCAGATGTCCATACCATTCAAGTCTTAGTTTCAATGGTTTCAATAATGTGCATGCTTATTTCTGCTTTAAGTCTTAGTTAATTTTGTAATTGCAACACGCAGGAGAAATGCTGCGAAACTCAATGAAAGAGAAACCAGTTTTACAGAGGAAGGTAATCAAGAAAAAGAAATCTCATTTTCTCTTGGTTGGAATGAAAACAATGTATATCAAGATATTTTAAAACTATTGTGATTATCTGATACACAATTAATAGCTTCTAATAGAGTTCGATTGTGTATAACAACCGACATTCACTATTAGTGTACTCTCACTTTATTATATAATGCTACCGACCAGAGATGACCGCATATAAATTTTATTACTCAAATTTATTTCAAAAAAAGGATTTTTAGAAGTTTTCGTGATTATCATTTCCTTATATATGATATAATTTGGCTTTGATTCAATTTTATTTGGTATAAAATTCTAAAATAATACATTGCATTGAAAAATGCTAAATCCAAGTTGATAGTAAACATTTTAACAAAAAATGCTAATACGATTCTAATGTTTAGCAAAGGATAGTATTTTTTTAATATACTCAAATATAAAACTCCGTTTAATGGGGTATCGATGAAAACCAGTCGTTGATAATTATTAAAAATACATATATTTCAGTTGAATCAGTATCTATCAACTAGGGGAAGAAAATAACTTTATGTTCTTATTACGTACATATTACCATTGATAAACCAGGAGTGTATGTAACGAAAAATAATATGCGTTTCTATAATTGTTTGATTCAAATAACAGAATACAAGGTTACTGAATATTTATTTAAAGAAAACATCAATTTTGTTTCACTTATAATGAGTTTATATTGCATGAAAAACATATGTTTAATCCGTGTTCTTGAAATATAGGTCTGTTGTACTTGAATCATGCATTTTTGCATGTACCTATGTTCTCTACTTTTGCTCACACACTTCATTTCAGTCATATTTTTCTTTGCGCGTACACTAGTTTATACTTTTATCAGAGTGCATAGTAGAGAGCATCAAGAGAGTTTTCATGGTCGAGAGCAAAATAAAAGATTATTTTTTTTGGGTAGGAGGAGACGTACTTACATGGCTACATAAGTACACGCATACAGGGGTATTTCGTTATCCGAACCAACTTCTGAAAGAGAGAACGAAGGAAAGAAAGAAAAAAGAAAGAAAGAAGAAAGAAAGAAAAAAGAAAGAAAAATGAAAGAAAGAAGGAAAGAAGGAAGGAAAGAAAGAAAGAAAGAATAAAAGAAAGAAGGAAGGAAAGAAGGAAAGAAAGAAAGAAAGAAAGAAAGAAAGAAAGAAAGAAAGAAAGAAAGAAAAAAAAAGAAAGAAAGAAAGAAAGAAAGAAGGAAAGAAAGAAAGAAAGAAAGAAAGAGAAAGAAAGAAAGAAAGAAAGAAAGAAAGAAAGAAAGAAAGAAAGAAAGAAAGCACTCTTACACTTATGTATTCACAGCACTCGAAGATTGGCATTTAAGAACTTACACAATACTAGCTGGTGAATTGTCATACTTATTAGAATTCAGCACGACGATTGTTGGCTATAAGCAAAGTTTTTTGGAAAGACACCGCCTATGAGTATTAGCCGCTCGTCCTATTTATGTTTAAAATCAATGACTAGATAGAAAATCATAGACTAGAATAAAATCATAGATAGAGCCCAGAATATTAACAGGGCTCACTTGCCGCGGAGGGTGCCCATGGCACGGCAGCTATGGCTGCAGTTACGCCTGCACTGTTAGCCTATGTGTCAGTCACTAGTGGCTCGTTGCACCCTGGAAAATGCCTCCTCTCTCTAAGATCCGAAGTCTCACACACCATCTGGCCTCAGTTAAATACCTAGCCGCCAAAAACCCTACGACCTCACAGGGTGGGTAGTATCTGGCTGTGTAGTACTTGGTTACTTCTACTTAGGGCGCTCAGATCTCTAATACCCTGGCACGAGTAATACTGACAACTATGTGGCATTCTTAGTTCTTTGTCATCAGAGATACACAACAGACTTTTTTTATTAAAATGTATACGCATTGTTTAATGTAAATAGGTGCGCAAGATCAAATGTACACTCAATTCCGCAAAACATTAATTTTCCTTCAATGAAAAAAATGTTACTTACTTCTGGATAGCCTCCTCCAAATCAAATGAAATGGCAGGACTACAATTTTATTTTTCTTGAATCTTGTTGGCAATACATGAACTCTAGATAGTATATTAAAATCTAAAAAACATTATTACATATAAAACAAAATCAATGCCACATTTTAGAGAAGTCCTCCGAAATTGATTGCCAATTTGTTGAATATTTTGAACTTTTGGCATCTTTCAAATTGTGACAGCAAGAGATTTATTGTTTATTGTATCCCAAAGCTGAAGTAAATTATACAAGACATCATAAACTCTTGAAGTCCCAAATCATAGAAATATTTGTCTTTATTTTATTTAGTATGCATTTGACCATTACATTATAAAACATCATTTTACACAATAATTGTAAAGATTTTCTGGTTGAAAAAATGATGAAATGAAATATTTTTTCATGAAAAAAAGGAAGAAGACATGTGAGACGGGGTGAGACAATACCCATCATCATTCTTTCCGACCTCTGCTTTCATTCTACAGGTTACCGCAAAAAATCCTGCAGAGGACCTCATCTAAACACCGATTACCCAGCTCGCAGGCCTCAGGAAAAAAACTAGCAACGTGCTGAGCCTTGAAAGCAGTGTTTTTGCCGCCGAGGCTGCACTTACATCGCAACACCAAGGGACGCCAGCCAATCAAGCTTAATTGCAGCATTGACCGAGACTCCTCTAATTCGCGGCACACAGCCTGTGTTTACTGTAAAAATCATTTCGGAATGCTGTAATTTGAACGTATCCTTTCGATAATCTTCATCCATTATTCAGATACACTTCCATTACGGCTCGCAATCAAATATGAATTTGGGAAGAACGGACCGTGTTTTGGCTCGATTTGAGAGAGGTAATGAAGCGCCGAAGAGGAGACAAAACGTGTTGTGGTTTTAAATAAGACATAAACCATTAATGTTGGTGTGTTTTTAAACCAAAGAAATGATTGTATCTAAATATAAATTTGTCTCTTGCACAGGGAATAATGTTCTAAATATTTTCACATTTTGAGAGTTCAAGAAATATGTCGTGTACACCTTTCATTGAAAGAAAAAAGCATAGTTGCTTGGGTATGATTAATGAAATTCAAGTAGTAAAACAAATCTTCTTAATTAAGTTTTCTCTCTCTCTCTCTTTCTCTCTCTCTCTCTCTCTCTCTCTCTCTCTCTCTCTGTATATGCGAGACAAATGTCGAGTCAAATACATTTTCAATTAAGTTAACTCAAGCCAATTCTCATTACGATGGAAATACACAATATACAAAATGGTAGTTTCTAAAATTGTTTATAACTGAGAGGGAAGGAAAAGGCAGACAGATTTCTTTACAAAATTCTTATAAATTGTATCAAGTGTTAAAAAGGCGACGAGAAACGCGAACCTAGTACTCACCTCCCATACTTTTGATTCAAAAGAATAATTTCTGTGGCCCCCTCAACAAAAACAAATGAGCGTTTGTAGGAAATGCGGCACGTTATTGATCTTTGGCGTACGGTACTCCATGATAAAATCAGACCCAACCCCTACGCAGCGGAGCAATCCGCTGGCAACTCCCCTCTCTCTCCCCCGCGCATCCCCTCTCCTCTTCGTTTCCCCCTTCTTCCCTGGCGAACAAAAGCCTCACGCCGCGCTGCTGCTCCGCTACGGCGACTGGCGCGACATCGCGTGGCGTCGCTTTGCAACGTCTCCAGCGGCGGCCATGTTGTAGAGAGAGAGAACTGGAGCGGAGAGTTGTGGGGAAGAGAAGCGAACGTGCAAAGTTCGGCGAGTCACCAACAGGGGCGTGCAGGTCGCCAGCAAATATTTACACCACCTTACGTCACTTCCTAAGCGGGTAAAGCTGAATATTATTTGAATCCAACCTAAAAAAGGTGACGCGGTTCCAAAAGAGTGTCCGACTTGGAATGAGGGAAGTATTTTGCAAAGACGGCTTTTTTAGGGAGAGAAATATATTCCACGCTATCGTTCTGCAATAAAGAAACCTCCACCTAATAAATATGACATGTCTGCCCCTACAAAGACCGAAATAGAAATTGCTTTGAGAGACGAAAATTTATTTTTAATAACTGTACCCAAATCTTGCTAAATTTTCAAATTTCAAAAAAATACAAGACTCTAAAGAGATAGAAATAACAGACATCGAAACGACAAACATGTCACCAAAATATATATTGAAGCACATTGAGTTAAAGTAGTAACAACTTAATCTGTGAAATATAGTGTGTATATTATCAATAGTAAGTTTTAGCAAATTCATAAATGTCTTTGGCAATAGAAGTTAATGAAGACGTTTTCTCGCTACGAAAAATTATAATAATACTGCCAGGAATGATACTTGGATTTACTGCCGAGGTAACAATGACTTGTATTGCTATGGCGCGGGGAACGGGGAGGCGACAAGTGCAGCAGCGCGCGCGAAGTGAGTGGTACGGGGCGGGGGATGAGGAGGGGCGGGGAGTTGGCGTCGGGCCAGCCAGCCGCGCGGGCACCCACGCACCTGTGAGCGACGCGCCACCCGCAGGCGGCGGTCAGCCTTCGACTCCCGCGCGCAGCATCTGGCGCCAGCTGCTACGCCGCTGCCGTTCACTCTCCGGCCGTCTTCTTGGGCGTGGCATTGTGGAACCGCGGACAGCTCCACCCAGCTCGCCACTGCTCCTGCGACACAACACCCGACGCCTTACGGTCTTTCCTGAAGAGCCGGATTGCCACTTAGGTGCTACGGTATGTCATGAATTACTGAATTGACTAATGGGCTAAAATTTTGTTATAATTCCATATATATTTTTAATTCATCGAGTACGCTGAAAAAGCAAACGTACCGCGTATGACAAGAAATAATCGCCTTAAGTATTTAAATTATTTGAATTCTGACACATATGAAAATAAGCCACTCACAGAAAATAAAATGAACATACATTGAAATGCTGTTTCCAATATGCAAAATAATGTTACTAACGATAAAAAAAATTATTTGCATAAAATCCGATATATTTCAGTCTAAATAAAAGTCAAATATTCACTCGTAAGCTCTGAGCCAATACAACATGCAAAACGTCCATCATGCAAACTACTACAGGGGCCTGACGCTCACGCGCGCGTCGCTCGGCCGAACGCGCATTCAAACCGCTCCCGCTGACGGCGGCGGCCGGGGGACGCCTCGGCCAACGGCAGCGGCGGCGACGGCGGCGGCGGCGGTGGCGGCTGCGACGGCGCTCCGGAGACAGGTGACGAGCGGCGGGCGTCGCTGCGGACGCGTCGTCACGGCGTCGACAGCGGCGGCGATCGCGGCGCAGCGGCGCTCGCAAGATGGCGCCAGGACGCCGCCGCCCTCGCCACTACTACCGTCGGGGTCGACGGCGGCGGCGGGGCGGGATAGGGATGCTGTATGGATCCGCGGACGCCGCCGGGAGGGGGTGCGCGCGGCTGGGCGCGGCCGGCGGTGGCGGCGGCGGCGCGGTCGCCCCTCTCGCGGCTGCACCCCCGCTCTCCGCGCCGCCCCTCCCCGCCCCGCCGCAGCCCCCCGTGCGCCCGCTTCGCGCCGAGTTGTCGCCCGCTGCCGCCGCCGCCGTCTCCGCCAGCGGTGCTCAATCTCGGGCCGGTTAGCGTCGCTCCGTCCCCCGAGTCCCCGCTCGCCGCCCCCGCCCGCTCGCAGCCACCGCCGCGGACGTTAAATACCGAGGCAGCGAGGGACGCTGGGCTAAGCACGGGCCGAGGGGCGGGGAAGGCCACCGCGAGTATTTACCACGGCCTGCGAACTGCGTCTGCGAAACCCTAACTGACACTTCTACGCCCTTTCCATGCCTCTGCGGAACAGGGTAGAATGTCCATGGAATGAAGACAAAATTTTTCCATTCATTTTCTAGCTGGACTTCTTCAAATCAGACTGAGGATCAAAGAATAATCGTAGATTGTTTCCAAAGGGATTGGAAAACACTGGAATGAGAATATTAAAACTAAGCAAACTCATTTCATACCATGGATTGCGACTAGCAACTAAATTGAAAGCCTATTAGAATTCATGTCTGAGTTCTCTCGTTTTAGAGTCCGAATATTAAAAAAATTGTAAAAAAATTATATAATTTTATGAGAAAAAAAATCTATATTGTATTACACATATTTCACACACACAACGTAGTTTAATCCAAACGTGCACTAGAATAAATTAATACGAAATTGATGACTCCGACTGTGACAAGTTTGAAACGTCTTCTGATATCAACAAAACTCCCTCCAAATTATTACTGATTACCAATTTGCAACCATCGCGTAATATACTTTATGATTCCATCTTGCACAATATTTCAATAATACCATCAAGTTCATTTTAAAAATGTGTGGCCGTGATTATTAAACATTTATGTCCCACTTCTCTTCAACATATTGCACAATTATGTGTAGTAAAGAAATGGGAATGGTGAGATTCTGATTGCATATTTCTAGCAAATAGTAACGAAAAATATCTAGACATAATATTCAAGAAATTGTTAAAATTTACCCGTCTCATACAAATAAATCAATAGAGTGGACGTCGGATGAATGTTCATCGGAAATTTTGTGGAGCGTCGAATCCCCTCCCTTGTGAGAGAAAACCCACGTGTTCCCCTAGCGCCCCACCGCCGCCGCCGCCACCACGCAGCGCTCGTTAAGCACCGAGGAGCAAAGGGCGCGGGCTGACCGCCCTCCGCCCTCCCCACGACACACGGCTCCCGCGGGCCCTCTCCGCAAGGCCTCGCCACGGCGCCACACCCTCCCCCCCCCCAGCCATCTCCGCGCTTACGGGGATGGCACGGCGCTGCTCCTTTACGACGGACGCTATCATCCTGATTCAAGAGGTGGCCCCGTGCGCGAAGAAGCCGCCTACTGAAGCTCAGGTGCTGCTCTTGTTTATGGGCGCACGATACCCCCAAAGCGTCCCTAGCGCTCAAGGTCATACAGAGAAGATTTTGGACTGTCGCTCGTTTGCTTGTTTCATTTGTGATTTATTCTCCTGAGTTTAAAAAATAGTAAAAGACCTCCTTGTAGTTCCGTTTAAGGGTTAGTTACAATACGTAATTTTATAATGATTCTATATTTACAAAAAGGTATTAACAATTCGCATTAATCCTCATTTCGTAATAATTTTGGTTGTGGTCCATTAAAATTCTGTATCGGATAAATCAATTAGAAAAATAAGAGAAAAAAATTATGAATAATCGTTACTCATGACAAGTGTAATTTTACTGGCACCATAGCAATACAGCATTGATCCGAACAAGAACTGTCGCTGCTATGTGGTTACACTCGAGCTGAATGTTTAAGCTTAATCTAGATGAAGAGAGCGAATCTCTTCTAATGTAACGACGTAATTAGAGTTCCCTGTGGAGTGCTTTGAAGAACCATTACTAAGAAATGACCGAGGCAATTGCAGTGCGTTCGTGCTGAAAGCGGCCCATGTCTGGAAGGTAATCGCCCAATTGCTCACTGAGAAACCAGAACCAAATACGTACACGATCGATATGAAGACGTTTACGACGTCAGGGAGGGGAAGAGGGGGGAGGGTAATTGCATGAGTGCTCGGCGACAGCACGCCAAAAGTCAATAGGGAAATTGTCACAGTATGTCTGCACCCGTTTAGAGACTTAGGGAGAAGACATTCTCGGGGACATCTGCGGCTTCAGAAGAGGAATATTCATATCTTCATAAAATAATTTGTTCATTATGGAAAAATGACACGTCATGTAAAATGTCTTGTTTTTAACATTCGATTTCTTCGTTATGTAATTTCTAATTTTAGTAGTTCACTTAAACCTCAATGGCAATATTGGCACACTCCTTTATGAGCAGATGAAAGGCAGTTTACATTCACTAATAATTAATAGCTCTCAATACGTAAAACATACTTAAAACACAAAATATACAGTAAATAGAAATGAAAAAAAATGTAATGAAAGGAATAGGATTTTAAAGAAGTCTTATGAAAATGTAACTAACAAGGAAGGGAAACTAACTGGGTTATGAGGCAAATGACAGGAAGATAATAATTGATAGCCGCAATTGCGCAAACACAAGAAGTATGAGAAAGTATTGGCGATCCAGTAATTTGGTAGAACTTATGATTATGAATGTAATAATAATTATGTTTTATTACTTTTTACGCGTTTATTTATTATTACTTGCGACAGTAGTCGCAGCAGCAATTGATTACCGAAGCAATTGATTCCAAAAGTACTTACAAGAGAGAATGTTACCGACATGGACTCCCAGGGTGAGGTGTAGCGTTCATAAAATCGCTTAACATCAGCTCGCACCTGGTGCGTTGCAAATAGGGCACCCTCCCCCACTCCGCCTTTCGCCACCTGCCCTCAGCCCCTCCCCCTCCCGCCGGCCGGCCGTCACCTCAAGATGGCTGTCGCGGCGCCGGGGATCGATGCGGTGACAGGTGCAGGTCGAGGTGATGAAAGCGACGGCCGGGCGGGGTGTGAGGCCCACGTGGAGGAGCAGGCGGCCGCAGAATCGATGCCCATGAGGAGCGGGGGAACGTCCTGGTGGGGAAGAATAAACGCAACGTGAAAATGAAATGAAATGAGAATTCAAATAATTATACGAAACACACGTTCCAAGCTATGACAGACTACGAAGAATGCATCCAAACAAGTTTAAGGTATTCGAATGTGAAGTTGAGGAGCAAATAAACTGAAGCACTCGATTTTGAAAACTAGGAATAAACGAGATCTAACGACGACTAGAAAATCTAGTAAAAAGAACACCAATCACGTTAGAAACACACAAGATATCTGGTCAAGTAGGAACTAGAAGGCTGAAGAAACTTTGGCGTGAATTGTCCGCAACTGAGAGATCAGATGAGCTTTGCTCCTTTGCATCCTGAGAATTTGCTTCTTATTTCTCTTGATTGGAGTTAAAGAGCGGTTACACTAGGAGAAACTATTAGTCTCCACTTTGTGACAACTATAAAACACAGTACGAATGAAATACTAAGAATTCGTTAGACGAGAAAATAAAAGGAAACAAAACGTAAGAAATGATATGAAGACATGAGAGAGAGACAGAGAGAGAGAGAGAGAGAGAGAGAGAGAGAACGGGAAGTGATATGAAAAATTCGCGATAAAATACAGGCAGAAGGGCATAAAACAACGTGTTGTTAAATGCTATTGCTATGATTCACCAAAGATATTAATCGATAAAAAAATAAACGAAACTAACAACGTCAAGCAGGGAAAGGTGAGAAAACAACAATAACAACAAAAAGAGAGAGAGAGAGAGAGAGAGAGAGAGAGAGAGAGAGAGAGAGAGAAGACAGGGAAACGGTACCAAATTAGCAAATCTGTCAATCTTATTGCGTTTTTCAAAACAAATTACGGCTACAAATATCTGAAACAATACGTAAATTGTAAAATTTCTTTGAATTTATCCTTATTCGTCTCTGAAATCTCGCATACTCTGAGAAAGTAAAACCTTTAGTTAGGGTAAATAGTATAGTTTCAAGTTTATATAATTTTAATAAATAAATTTTTCCATTTCCTATATAACTTGATTAAGACTTCTATGTGCGGCATAAATGCGAATCTGGCTTTACCATATACTTGCAGGCAACACTCCTGAGCTTTTATGGAAAGTTTTGAGAATAGGACGTGAAAAGGCAAATGATGAAAAAGCCCTAACGACGCAAAAAGAGTGTGCAAAGCAACACAAACCGGAGCAGCCGCTGCCTCCTCGGCGACTTTCCTCATCGCGTGCGCCTTCCCCAAAGCCACCTCGCAGCGATCGCGCCCACGATAGCCGCCCGGTTATTTACAGGTGGCGGTGGCGGCGCGGCGCGGCGCAACGCGGGATCAGATAGCGCTGATGAGGCGCGGCCGCGACGCGACGCGGGGCCCTTATCTGCGGCGCGCTTGCGATCGACAGCGCGGGGGCGGGGCTTCGGCGGACGTGACATCGCCTTGTCACATCGCGCCGCTGCTCAACTGCACGCCCGACGAGCCGAAGTGCGTGGGACATTCCCCACACGGCTGACCTACACGCGAACCGAGCTCGGGTCTGCCTATTTATTTTCTCGCGTTTGGTTCAAAATGGAGTCGTCTGGACATCGCCTAGTTTTTTCGTTCGTTTTTTTTATATAAACGCTCGCTGACGACTAGGTAAATTAGAAGGGAACAAATCTCCTGTTGGTTGTCTGAAATGGTATAAAGGAAAAAAACTGGGGGGTACAAAGGTCATCTAAAAAACAAAGTAAACAGACGGGAGTGACGTAAAAGAGCATTCTCTCTGTGCATCTATGGATATATTAATGTAGAGGACACACATTTTTGAATCTGAACCCTTCCACTGCTGCATTCTAATCTATCGCTAAGTGATGCATTGATGTCAAGAGCAACAGTGGGCTTATGGACGAATGGAACATGGTTGGTACGCACAGTACTTTTCCATTTGCGTTGTTTTTTTCCCCTCTTCATTTTCGAAATAATCTAATCGACATACGGTTATATCTTGCTCAGTACTATCCAATATTGATTTATTATTTTATTGCATAAAAGCCCATTTACTGATATATAGTATATATATATATATATATATATATATATATATATATATATATATATATATATTATACAGGTAAGTTGAAGAGACAAGACTTGACTGAAGGACACATTCATTTAACTGTACACATTGTGTAGATTATCAAGCTTCCTATAATCAATAGGAAGATTTTTTTTAGACAGAAAAAAAGTCAAATTAGTATAGATCAAGGTGTGCCGACCTGAGCAGGATATTTATGTTTGCCATGAAAAAGTTGAATCGAACTAAATGTATAACATTCGTGCGTATCAATTTTTATGTGTTCATGTCAAATTAATTACTTCACATTTTCAACATAACGACTTTCAGGTGTGATAGAATATTTCTTAATCAAAAGATGTTGCTATGTTTTTGCCTTTTTATTCATTTTTACTATATAGAGAATGTGACAAAAATTCTTCAGCATGTCAGTTGCTTACATAAAAAATTTTAACTGTGAGTTAATAAATGTAAAGGCATTTTTTATTGAACTTAAGTAGTTGCTTAGTAAGAAAGCATCATGTTCGCTTCACACTGTTCTTGTAGCTCTTCGTGGCAGAGCCTCGGGAAATAGATACAAGAATAAGTTAACCAGAAATGGTAATTACTATGTTCTGTAATGAAAAAAATAATAGAATTTCGGGAATATAAAAAAGTTGTTTTGGATGAAAACCGCTTTCGCAATTTCTCATCTCTTGTTTTTTCGAACGAGCGAAGAACATTTTCTCATGAGGAGGAATTCGGGGAGCGCGATGTCCAGCGCTTTGTGGAGCAGCCGGCGCGGCGCCGCGCCAGGAGAGAGCCCGGGTGGGGCGGGGTGGGGCGTGGCGGAGCGGGGAGGGACGAGGAGGGCGGCGGCACGGGCAGTGACACTTGTTGGGCAGCGGGCGACGAGGGCGCGGCGGGGCGGGCAGCGGGTGCAGGAGGTGGCGGGGGCGCGGTAATCCTGTGTGCGGAGCCCGCGCGATGCTGAGATAGCTGACCGGCCAGTGTCAATATTGGCCCACCCGTCCCGTGCGCGCGTCCGCCCCGCCCCAGGCCACCCCTCCGCGCGCTCCGCCAGCAGGCCTGGTGGAAGGGAAAAAGATCCCAGTTGCGACAGAAGCCCGCGTTTCTGCTGCTAAGTCTTCTGAGGTCTTCAGATCGCCGTACAAACAGCAGTCCACGTCTTGGATAATCGTAAATTAAGCTAGACAAATTAATATATCAAGCCGGGTACTTAGGATGGCATATGTACAGACGTTTTCGGAAGTGGTATTTTGTAATAAAAGTCCACTTCAAAATTCGACATTTTACATTTAACGTAACTGTGATATTCCTGATCGTGATATGTCAATAAGGCAGAAGCATTTTGCATTGTTAGTAGAATTAACGTGTTCGGTTGACAGATGAATTATAAATCACACTTAATATTCCCATATTAAATTTACATGACGAACTTTCCTAAAATATTACATTGTGCATCAACAAGAGATTTCACTATCATAAAATGACTACAAAACCAACGCAAAACACGATAAGCTGGGAATACAGCCCATTTCCTTTCATTTATGATACCTTTAAAACTTCTTTTTGCGACTTCAGAATTTTCTTAATAAATCGATATTACCGTACAAGACATTCCCATCATTACAAAAATAATATCAGTTCCTCCGCAGGCAAACCAGTAACCCTAAAAAGCGATAATAAAGCATCCGCGAAGGAAAAGCTCGCGCAATAAAGCGCCTTCCCCATAGGCGGCAGCAAATCCGCGGCACGTGCCCGCGCCGAGACGCCGGGGCCGGAAGGGCGGCGCTCCGGAGACGCGCGCGGCGACGCCGGCACGCGGCGCTAACACGCGCCGGACAAACGGCGGCGTTTCCGGCGCGCGTTTGGCCCCGGGGGCGGCGGGCGGCGACCGCTCCCGGGGGGCGGCGGGCGGGCGACCGCCCGCAGGGGTGGGGGCGGCCCGGCCCGCGAGAGACGCGGGACCGCGCATGCCTCGCCGCCGCCGCCAGCACTGCCGCACGCGTATTGATCGCGCGGGCGGCGGCGGAGGAGGAGGCGGAGGCGGCAGAGGTGACGGGGATGTCGCGGCGGAGGGTGCCCCGCCCCCCCAACGCGGGTAGAAAAGGCAGCGAAGCGCAGCGGAGCGGGGAGTGCGGCAGCGGGGGCAACGGAAGTTGCCGAGGGTAGCGGGGCGGTGGTGGCGGGAGCGGGGCGGCGTGGGGGCGGGGGCGGCGGAGCAGCCTCGGGGGTGCGAGATCTGGCAACGCGCTGAGATGCCGTGTCGCCGCCCAGCGCCGCGCAGAGCAGCGCAGAGCAGCGCAGCGCAGCGCAGCGCAGCGCCCGAGCGCGCTCGAGGAAGAAGGAAGCGGCGCGCACGGCCCGAGGCGCGAGGGGCGCCGCTATCTGGATCGCGCTCGTCTCGCCTGCGTCTGCCCTTTGGACGGGGAGTTTTCATAAGGGCGGACACGGGGATGAGGCCGCAGATAATTTTGTTGAATGGAACTCTGACAGATATAAAAACTTTAATTTAAAATCTGGAGCATTTTAAATCTAAAATCTGACATGGAACCACAAATATTTTACTAATGTGTCAATTAAAATGTGCGTAAATATGACAGAATGCACATTCATTTACTTGTTACAGTACAATGCTTTCATATTTTCGATAAAATGCATCGGGAAGCATTATGTTACATAGCAAATTTACAACAAGCATTTTGTAGAGTTTTCAATGAAATTGTTTAAATATAAATTAAACAAATTGTGTGATGATTTTTTAAAAAAATATGATGATTTAGTTTCGAGGGATTCGGGGAAATATTTTCGATCTGCCGTACACTGAAACGTGTTTTAAACGGCGCGGACATTTTAAAACCGTTCCGCTGCCCCGTGCATCACGGGCCTCTTCCGAAGCTGGTGGTCCACTGGCGTTGTCGTGAAGAGGCGGGGGCGCGCTGGGGGGCGGGGCGCTCAATCATTAATCACGCGGGCGGGCGGCCCGGGGCGCTCTTTAGAGGCCTCGAGGCGGCGCAGCGAGGGCGGAGAAGGCGGATGGAGACGCACAGGCGCCCGGGGGAAGACGCCGGCGGCGGAAGATGACGTGGGTGGGAAGGAGGTCGGGGCACACGGAAGGGCTCATACTGATTTCGAGGCGTTGGAAGTGGGAGAGCGGATTAGTAGAATATTTGAAGAGGATTACATACGAGTATCTTGGAAATAATACGTCAGGACGTGGTAGCAGATTTATATTCATAAGGCGTTATACGAATCGCTTACATAGACGAACGTATTAAACCGTTGTATTACGCATTAAACTTCCAGGGGATGTAGTTGATGGCATAGGGAGGACATTAATTGGAGGAAAGGTCACGAGGTGTTTGAATGGCCGTAAGATGAAAAACAGCCGAAGAAAATCGAATGTGAAGTGGAGGGAAAGACGGGTTGGGGATAAAAGCAGGATGAGCGGCGCAGAGGAGAATACCGCTGGGACGCAGCCAAGGGGGAGCGCGGTGGCGGCGGAGCGCCGATGAAGCGGTCCGGCGAGGCTACTACGGGCGCGTGGGCGTGGGCGTGGGCGAGGACACAGCTGGCGGGGCGGCGCGGGGCGAGATAGCAGCAATGTGCGGCCGCTGGCCCGCCGCTCCGGCCAGATTGGGCAGCCGCGAGGCGCTTCATGCATGTTTGATGGCGGCCGCGCGCCCCCGCCCCGGCCCCGGTCCTCCGCGGAGCGACCACGTGTGGCGCGCGCCCTGGCACTCGCCCAGCAGCCCACGTGCTCGGCGAGCGCCGGTTGCGTACCGAGGCAGGACAGGTTTCACGGATTCTTCATCCGTCCTCACCATCAGCAAGTCAAATCGAATGAGCAAGCCATTCAATCAAAATGTCTTTACATGGGACCGAGGGGTCGTAGGTTTGAGTTCTGACGGTGGCAGGATTTTTGACCCCAGCCAGATAGCTATTTTGAGTTCAGGCGCTCATGGGAGGAGAATTCTAGCGGCCGGCTGCTCTGATCGGTAGTTTTCCGTGGTTTCTCCGATCAACACCAGACGAATGCCGGAGCAGTACACTAACGAACGGGCCACAGGCCGCGCTTTCCTTCTTCTTCCTTCTCCTATCTTCATCCCTTACTTACACATACACTACATGCACTACACTACCATACTTATCGGGAGACCAGTCGGAATAGTACAGCTTGCTCTGGTTGGGGCGGTACCCCGCTGGAAGCAGATACCTGGTCGAAGAAAACCCCGCTATCCAACAGTAGGTTGGCGCCGGATCTCACTATCCTGAGGGGGAAGATCACCGCCATCTTGAGAGAAATAAGCATGCATGATACTTACGGGACTAACGACCTTCACAGTTGAGGCGCCGGAATCACTAATCAATCAAAACCTTTACACTGCGTTGACGTCTACAAGCAAAGCGCGCCAGAGGCTTAGAGACCTGAGGGCGCCTGCTGGTGTACATAGCTTTTGTCTGTGGTGCCTCTGAGGCTACAAAACAGAACTTTCATTGTTAGTCTAGTAAAGAAAGTAATGAGCGACCTTATTTTGCAGAAACACAAAACTTTTAATGAAAGCCAAACTTTTAGGAACAAACGCTTCTGTAAATACACGGAAAACTTTTTTCACGGACTTTTTTTTAGAAAATTTGGAATATACAGAAGCAGATTCATAAAAGAACCTTATAAAACCTGCTCCTCAGAGAATCGCAATAGTGAGAATCGCAATCGCAAAGTGAGGTCGAAACAGTACAGCAAAACTGAATAATTAGCTACAACTCGTATTGATTGATTTTGCCGGGCACGTCAAATACTATAGTCATTTGTCCCGTTAGTGTTTATTCTCGGGAGGTGCCGATTTTTCTCTCCCACAGAATGGTGAGATCCGGAACCGACGTGCAAGGGATTTTTTCCGGCGAGATACAACCCCACCTGGACAACTCCCGATTGTCTTCCGCGAGGTGTAGTGGGTGGTACATGGAAGTGTACGTGTGTGCAAGAAGAGAGGATACGATATGGAAGAGAAACAATATGTTACGGTACTGTTTCAGCATATGAAGACAAGAATGCATTTGTTACAATCCGTCTTTTAAGCTGGATTGTTAAGCACAGAGAGAAATTCAAATTATTCGTTTCCAACATTATAAATACAATACTCTAGTTGATGCTCCTCCTAAAAGTTTACTTCATGTTTCTGGCTGTCGTTGCAACTTTTGTTTCGACGCGAGATTAACGTTCTGAAATCAAACTTCATTCTTAATTCAAAATCTCAAAGATATTTCTCTTGTGAATTAACAATTAATATGTCTAAGATTAAGATTATTTGCGGAGTCGAAACAAGAAAGTACGAGAGCATGAATCATCCTTTTGTCCTTTGCCACCTTTACTTGAGTTGGGTAGACCCTCACCTTGTGGACTCTGCAGAAGACACGGCGCGTCAGGAGCACTTTCTCTCATCAGCGGAATCGACGGCGGGGCGGCGGGGCGGCGGGGCGGCGGGGCGGCGGGGCGGCGGGGCGGCGGGGCGGCGGGGCGGCGGGGCGGCGGGGCGGCGGGGCGGCGGGGGGGCGGGGCGGCGGGGGGGCGGGGCGGCAGGGCGGCGGGGCGGCGGGTGGCGGGGCGGTGGCGCCGACACGAGCGCCGGTGCCGAGTCCGAAGAAAAACAAGCGAAGAGCGTGGGGGCTCGCGGCGCTTGTCCGTCACTGCCTCCAGAAACAGTTGCCGCGCGGCGCAAGGAGACGGCGGTTGACTGACGGCTGCCTGTCCGTCAGTCCCTAGATCTCTTCCGGACGAGCAAGTGTTACTCTGCCAGGCTCAGTCTCTCGTCTACCTTTTCCCAACTGTCTCGCCAGGACGCACAGTATACGATGGTTATAATCATCTTGGGCGAAGTAGTTTGTTTTCATTCTTGAGAGCTAGGGAAATGTTTTACTATCAATCCTCCTATGTAGAATTCGAAAATAATAAATACAATGACTACCGTGTGTCCACTCAATTCAGAAGATACGTTTATACATGGGGGAAATATTATTATTTCCATCATGCCTTTATATTGATATTGAATGAAAGTTGCTACAATTCAAAAGTAGGTCGCCTTGATGCACTCGATGATAGCCTAAATGAAATTTTATCACGGTCGTATTGTTATATCTGATCTATCATACTGAATACTGAACTGGTGATGTTAGTTCTCCATACTCAAAAATTTTTTTTAAAAGGTAAATGTGAAATTTTATTTATGAATTAACTCAAGAATGTGCCAAGAAATCTAAAAGTAACGAAAGAAATAAACCGGCCAAAGACACATTATAGAATTGGTGTTATTTGTCTTTCCACTTTTACTTTGAAAACAACGTTTTTGTTGTTTGTTTGTTTTTGTCTTGAGATAGATTTCACGGACTCCTCATAATTTAATTACAAAATAAATTAATCATCAAATATATGTTCAATTGTTCTTACTTTACGAAAGGATCTGCAGGAAGTAGACGGCAAACATTGGTTTAATGTGAAAACAACATTCTTGTTTCATACTAGTCTTAAAAGCTGCATAACGAATACCCCTGCCATAAGCTAGCAAACAACCAGGCACACTCCCAAAGAAAAATATCACGGCCACGAGAAAGTCAGTGTTTTGATACGTTTATGCTCAAAAACAGACGATCAGAAGGGCGGCTTCACCGCCGCCAGCATCATTACCAGCATTATCTCTCCGCTATTGGCGCAGTAACAGAGCTCAGAGGAGCTTTTTGTGACTGTTCGAACATTACTACCGGGGAAGTTGTCCCTTGCGCAGCCTCGTGGGTTTCTCACGCCTCTCCCTCCCCCTCTCCAGCCGCCGGGGGCGGTGACGTCAGGACCGTTTCCGGTCTGCCTGTGAGCCGTTTTTCCGATGTTTCTCCATGGGAAGTATCGATCGCGAAGCGGAGGGTGGGGCAGGAGCAGGGGGAGGAGGTCAGAAGCCGACGAAACGGGTTTCAGCCCACCTCCACTACCTTATCGCAGCGGAATCCTTTGTAAAATGTATAGAAAGACGCGGAGAAGGAATTCAGGGCTGAGCGGATGTAAGCTATCTCGTGCCAGCATTTGGGGTTTCGTACTTGATACACATTCATTCAATGCTATTCGGGAATGGAAAGCAAGACCAAGGAAATGGTTGTACGTGTGAACCAAAGTTAGTGATTCATAGAATAAAGACCATGCACTACAGAAGAAATTCAAGATTTAAAAAAATGTTTCCCTTCATTAACAACATCCTAACGTACTTCGTTAATAAAAAAAATTAACTTGCGTCCGAATATTCTTTTTAAAATATTTGCACCCAATGAACAAAGAACAACTGGAACATCCAAAGCAATGTAACACAATTTTATACACAAAAAAATAACTTGCCATCTTTCTTGTTTGAACACTAGTTTTTCAATGATATAAAATCGAACAATATATTACTGTTTTAACTTACTATATATTACTGTTTTAAATCCTCCTAATCAAATGTTACGCAATGACGTGAACGAAACTCCTGCTACTTACTTACTAATAATATTCTATAAGATTTATTTACCTAATATCCTTCATTCAGTCATGAGATGTTAGAAATGTGATATTTAATAATAATAATAATAATAATAATAAGAAGAAGAAGAAGAAGAAGAAGAAGAAGAAGAAGCAGTTAGCGCGCAACCGCTTTAAAATGAATTTACTAGCAAGAATAGTAGGCACAATAATTCATTCTCATGTCTTGCAGTTGGCATTGTATTATAGTCAGAGTAAAATTCCATTGGTGACATTTAAGGTCAAATATAAAGCGAAATTCGTTTATCTTAATTTATGAATTTTACGGTAGAAATAGAAAGCAAAATCTATTTTATGTTGAGTTTTGAAATCTCAAATCGTCAGAGTTCTGTAAAAAGCGTTTCGGAATTTAATTTCTGACTGCTTTCCAACAGTTCTGCCTTACCGAATGGTGTCACTAAACGTGCCAGGACGTTGGGGCAAACGTCTGACCAAAATAGTATGTCATCCTACGCTGAAGTGACAGCGAGCCCCGCTTGCTGTGAACTGTCGTCTTTGGCCGTTGCCAAGACGAAGTGGCGAAGGAAGCACAGGGTGGCAAACCAATGGAAGCGCAGATTGAGCGCTCAATAAAATGGAGTTTGAGAATGAGGATTATTAAAATATTATCATTCCAATAATATTAATAATAACAATAATAATAATAATAATAATAATAATTTAATACATTTTATTAAATAGAACATATGCATTCGAACATCGAAAAGAGTGTTTGAAATCACACGCCGAATTTTCAAACTGATTTCCATTTCACCGAACCACTAAAATAATATTCTTATTCACATTTTAGTTCACTGATGCTACCATGCTTACAACTTGCATGAGTGAAGCTGTTGTGTACATTACATTAATACAGATTGCATTTTGTATCGGAAAAAGAATGAAAATTCAATATCATAACTATGGAAAGTGTTATTTCCACTATAAACTAATTAAAATATTGTTTGTGATAAGGCTTTAAGAGAGTCCAACAAATAACTATGTAGGATTAGTGCAATAAATAATTGCATTAGATTACTCCATGTTGATATTGAAATTATGAACGCATCCACATTTTGATATTCTTCCAATTTTGCACAATTTTAGCTAGTTTTTAAGTGATGAAGAAAGTAGTCTCACGTGTTTCTTTTCTGATGCAAAATGTTTTCTATGAAACTACAAGGGTGAGGAGCGTAGAGAGATGGTTTTATTGCCTCGCACAAAAATTTGAGCAAATGCAATTACAAAATGCATTGATTTGTAATACCGCCGTATCTGAATATTATTGGAAAAATGTAATATAAATATGTAATATATATTTGAAATATATTGTTAGCAATCTGTAACATATATCCGTCAAATGTGTTAAGTTGTGAGGTCTTTAATAATATTGTAGTTGATGCATCTTTATGAATAAAACAAATGTGTGTGAACAAGACATATTACAAATTCCTTTAAGTACATTTTTCTATTCATCATTATGAGGGCTAAACCACCTCAAATGTACAAAATCGAGGTTTCAGAAATGCCGCCTAACGTAATAAAATAGTCTTAAAATATATTTTCTAGAGAAAATCAGTCAAATTTTTAATATTCGTTACCCTGAAAAACATGTTGAAAATATTTTGAAAAATTGTTGTATTTTTAAAAAATTTTATGGATTTCGTTTCGTTAGTTAACATTTTAAAACCTGATGTATATAAAAGAAGTAGTTTATTACTAGTAATAATCAACAAAAGTACAGAAAATGGATTTGAAATGTGCTTAGGTCACATACAGTTTATAATTGTGTTTGTACAAAAATGTTGCGTGTACGCGAAACAGTAAAATCAACTTTACTTTTCTCTGTACTTGGTGAGTGATTTCACCCTTTTAAAGTGTCTGCAGAAAAGAGAGAACGGGAGAAATATTACTTTGTGCATTAGATCATATCCAAAATTTAGCAAAATCAGAAGAGACATCTTCGGATGATTCCTTGAAAGTGAATCGGCCTGAGGAACATTGAGATAGTGTTTTCGGTGGTACAACGTTTAGCGTATTGGCCAGTTATACCCAAGTTTGTGGGATCAAACCCGATCAAAGCCCTAGATTCTTGAGGGCGAAAAAATTCCTTCATAAGCCTTTCTTCGAAGGAAAAGGAAGCCGGTTGTCCCATGTTGTAAATTTAATGCATATAAAAAGCCTCCGAGCTGAATTTACATCGCCTGTTTTGTCGCCCGAGTGGTATCTTCTTTCTTCGATAGTTGGTGAAAGGAGTCTAGCAAAATTTGCATGGTCAGACGGAAGAGAATGCCTGATGGCTTTGTGCTCAAACTGTTGTCCATAGTTTTGGAATTTGATCACACCATTCAAGGCATACTATTCGAAAAAATATTTCAATGAATTATTATTGCAAAATCATTATTTAAAATATTTTAAAAAATGTCGCAGGGAAACAGGCATAATATCAATTAAGGTTAAAAAATCATAAAATTGGAATTCGCAGAAAGAAGAATGCTCGAGGAAAGATAACGTAATTTCACCAGATGAAGTTGGAAGTAAAAATGGGCATAATTGAGAAAGAGGTGTAGGTATTTCACACATTGGTCATCACACCTCAAATAAATTAACAAATGTTTGCAATATTTTAATATTTAAGATATCCGTTTATGTGATACTACTTAATAATCTAAAATGCATGGAAACCTTATTATTGATGTAAACCATAATACCACTAGGCAGGTGTCACTTCACATGTCAAAATGAAGAGCAAATATGTAAAAGTAGATAAAAGGTATTCTGATTCGAAATTGTGTATATCACATCAAATTTGTAATCACTATCATTTGATTCGTTCATTTATACGAACTATGTAACACCAGACGTCTCAAAAGCGTAAGAAGCGATAACTTTCAAGAACCTGCCATCATCTCCAAAAGTGCGGTCGGTCATTACCTTGAATGTATGCGTGCACGTTATACTTGGAGGTAGGGACATTTCAAGTTCCGCATGAGCCTTGGAGCGCCGTCGAAGGGGTCTTTGCTAAAGAGTAACAACCGAGGTCAAGTTAATAATAGCTGCAGCGCTGTAGCAGGGCGGTCGTAGACGGGAATGGCGGCAAAGGAGGGGACAACATGACGGCAGCGAGCACAGAGCGCCCAACCCCGGCGGCGACCACACTGCGCCACACCAACCACCGTTCTTTATTAGCCGCGATTTGGTCTTTGCCAGACTTGTCACAGATTTTATGGAGGCTTAACAAAAATGGGATGTTATCCGCGACAGCCGCCTTATCTATGGCTCGCCAGCCAACGGCCGCCGCGCCATGAAAAGCGGCTAAAGAGCAACGCCGCGTGGCGAAGAGTGCTGCAGCTCAACAATATTTCTTGGAAGTCGTTGTAAGATTGGCCCAGTTTGCGTCCGTGCTACTACAATGCGATACATCAAGCGTTGCGCAGCGGAGATAATATCGATGTCTTTACACGGCATCTTTACGGCCTTCTGGATGTACGAAAGCATTTTGATAAAGAATTCATGAAAGCTAGACAAGGAGAACAATATTTATATCATACATGGTGACCACTGTTATAAATTTGCCTGCATGTAAGCTGAAAGAAACAATGTATCTAAAACAAAGTAAGCGTGTAATGAAGTAATTTAAAGATTCAAAGGATTAGTTAAATCATGTTACTTCCAGACTTACAGAAAGAACAAAAATTCATCTTGTGTCTACTGCGTTCTTATACACACATTTCAGATAAATCTCAACCTCACATTTGAAATAAATTTGGCAATTTCACGAGAATAGTTAAATCTGTTTCTATGCGACACTTCAGTCGAAAATGAAACTTAATTCCAAGTAGTCAATTAGTCAATTTCTAATTCAAGGTGATAATAATAATAATAATAATAATAATAATAATAATAATAATAATAATAATAATAATTGTTATTAGTCTTTATTTTAATGAACGGAATGTATTTTGTATTAAATTTGAAACAATGCGAAACTAAGATAAACACCATTCAATCCATTCGAGAAACGATTCTTTCGGACAATTTAAATATTTGATCTTGAGGTTTTTCATATACATTTGGGGGTTGTAACTTTTCCAAAGTTTACCAGAATAATTGACAGCCTTTCATGCTGTGTGTGCTGACATTCAATCACTTCACTTGTTTAACTATGAACGCAATGTACTTCAAAGGCGTTAAAGCTACACATTTGCTGATACGAAAATAAACATGATCACTTACATATTGATGAATATGTAAATGATTGAATAAACGAATATCATTTTGTGCTGCATATCGGCAATTCGCCGACAATTCCAAGAGAAACGTCAGCACATAACCGTATACAATACATAATAATGTATACGATATATATCGATTGGTGGGAGCTTTCTTCACTCACAGATCACGGCAAAGAGTAAACAAAACGTGGCACGCAGCACGTACCTCGCGCGCGCGCGCCTTCGCTGTCTTGGAATTCGAGAGATCGATAGACGTCGTCATCGCAGGGGAAGAGCAAGTGCTGCCGGTTGGCGTATCCCCTCCACCCGCCCCCCGCCCCCGCCCCCCGCCCCCAACAAAAGAAGCACAGCGGCGCCTCTGCCATCAAACGATGCAGCCTTCCCACTCGTCCGCGGGTGGGGCCCTCCTCCCGCAGATGCCTTACAATGCTCTGGGTCGACGAGTGGCGATTTGCAGCGGCAGCTCGTGGAAAAGAACTGACACACGAGGTTTATAGAATGACTTACATATTATTCATTATAAAATTTGATAATTAAAATGCCATTGTCTTTACAAGAACAATACACAGGAGTGTATTGAAATACTTTTGAGCTGATGTTTTTATACACACGGTTTATTTACAGATTGTGCAATTTACTGAACGAGAGGGCAAATATTTTATAAATTAAGTGAGTGGAGACACACTGCTAATCGTGATTGGTAAGATGAAAACGTACTTACATCTAATCAACAGGAAAAGGGCAACTAATTGATGTTTAATTTCTATAATATTACTTTGCAATGCGCTCAAAAATTGAAAGAAAACTATGCAGCCTCCGGCTGTGTGAGAGGTGTCTATGGTTTCGTTGGAAACTCAGATATTGTTAGATCCCCAGGAATGCTAATATTTTATTCTGTTATTCCCTCTATTCTTATCCGCGCGTACAGACTGAATTCTGAAACTCAGTGGGTCACTGCTTACGGCACAGATAACGTCACACGACAGCAAGGCTCCAAGGAATAACTCACACCCCGTAAACCTCTGTGATTTACGTGATACGTAACTTGTTTATATTATTGGTATGTTAAGAGCTGTTGTACTGTGTATATACTCTGTACTAAATTACATTATTGCACTAGTTGTGAAGACTGTTTTGTTAAAATATTTAAATTTATAGTTGTGTTATACGAGAATAGTTGATATCTGTTCTTGAGCAATGTGCGTACAATTCTTGGGAAAGCATTTTGTGTCATTTTTTCAGTAGCATTCTTGCTATTGCAGGGTACTAGTTTGAAATAAATTTAAGAAATATAACAGGTTCATTGGAATAGATACTTCTCTCACTTTCTTTAACAAAATAATTAACTAAAAATTGTTCATTTAGCCGATAGGAAAAATTGGATTAGAACATTAAGTATATTCACCTTCGAAATTGTGCAAATATAACAATTTTTTCTCTTCTTCGCGGAACTACAAAAGCGCCGTTGTACGTGCCGTATGCCTACAATAATGCACTTCACACACCTGAAAATGCATTATTTGCGGCATGGCATCAGCCGATTTTCTCGTTGTATATAGTTCCTCCATCGCCTTGTTGGCATGCCTCTCCTACTTTCACCGTTCGGGTTGTACGTTCAAGAGGATGTTTGTAGTTCGATCTTCAGGTATTCAAATTACAGTAATAATAATATTAATAATAATAATAATAATAATAATAATAATAATAATAATAAGGATAATAATAAATTATAATTTCCGAGCACGGATGTCTAGGATTGATAGACTTTACTGCAATTAAATCAGATCTACCTATTTAACTTCAAAAAGAATATTGAAACGAAATGTTTCCCTCAAAAATGTGTAAATTCTTCAAGTAAAACCAAAGCTTGCGGAAGAAACTTGATGCTGCCGACATTTATTTACAACAATCATATATTGGAACGGATTTTTTTCACTTTCATATTTGATTTGCAATTGGTTTGCGAACAAACATTTGGTAAAACTGCATACATTTGTGGAAAGAAGTACTTGAAATAAGTAAAGTCCATCGAAAAAGCGGAAAATGAATGAAAGAATTCTTTACTCAGAGCAATACGTAAGAACGAAAAAATCCCCTCGGCGTCCCGTCTTGGCTCGCTCTACCCGCTTTACCTACTCCACGTTCCACTTGCTCTGCTCCGCTCCATCCGCTACTTCCCTCTCCACCCACTCTCATTCTAAGTGTTGACTTTCAAATACTCGGAGCCTAATTATTCTATCGGCAAAAGTTAAAATAAATTAGAAGCAAATTGTATAGTTAGAGGGCTAAGAAAGGGGGTTAGCGATTACCAAGTCTCAAGAAAACTGTAACGTATCTCTTTTTTTAATAATAAAGTATACAAAAAGTGTTGTATTGTATAAAAAATCAAATAACAAATATTATTCTTACAAAATAGACTGAAAAGAATTATGACCAACAAAATATTTTGAGAGAAAACCCATTAAAATCTAAGTAATTTCCGAAAGTAGATAGAACAGACGAAATTTGTAAAAAAACTTCAATTGATTTTTATTATGGAAATAATCAAATTGGATTGTAATGAAATACTTAATTTGAAATAATAGACAAATACTAACATTTTATTAGTATTGATAAAAGTAAAACAATATAAATTGAGGAAAATCTAAAATTGAGAAATTATTCGATTATTTCTTATAATATTTAATTTGATGCATTCAAACATAAGAAAAAATATTTTGTTCTAACATTAGCAAGAATCTCTTCTGATGATCTACATGCACTACAAAATAATATGAAATGCATAGTCTTGATTTGCTTAAATATGTTTGATTTGCATTAGGCTTTCATCGGTGAGGACACAAAGAGAATGATAACATTTCAAACCATCCACACCAACGTGATTCATTCCAGTACATTTGTCACGATGCAGTTAGAGGATAAAGAATGACTGATGAAGGGATGAATAATAAGCATGGATGTGAAGCAAATAGTAAAATTTGCTTCACATCCACAAAAAAGAAAAGGGAAAATACACAACCACGAAAAATTAAAACCTGTGAACTGTTCGTATTTTCGGGATACAAAATGTTTGTATGATGTTCGACGTTTTCATCTATTTGTTACGCAAAACAAAACTGAGATATTGAATGAATAATATGACATATTCGTCGGACATGCCTGCACAAAACTTACTTATGCATTTTTCTTGAGAAAATGTTGTAAGTTTCAAAGAAGAATGAAAATGGCCAGATATTTGTAACACACTTGATAAGAGATACACAAGAATTAGGTTATTACTAAACTGAGGAACTGATAGAACATTTTCATAAATAAAGATGTTTATAATAAATACGTAAACTCTTCGTTGTAATATTGAAAAATGGATTATTGTTATTCGTGAAACTTGCGTAGTTTCCAATACCCTTTTCGCCCGAAAGAAGATAAAACCAACAAATATGTAAAATTCTGAAAAGGGAGTAAAAATTAAACATGTAAAAATGAGTATGAAGATAATTATTTCATTCATCAGAGAATTGCTCTATTTTTTAAGACGAAACCGCTGTTTAAGAGAAACAAAAACGAGAAGTAGGATAAGAAGGAGAGCAACAAATGACGGAGGCAAGAGGGCGCAGACTGGTCACCCAAGAAACGAGTGCAGCAGCCGGCGGCGACGCATTCCGAGTGGGCGGAGGCGGCACCCCCCCCCCCCCCCGCTCGTCTCGGCGGCGGCGTGACGGCGACGGCGACGGGGCGAGGGCAGTTTCTTATTACGGGGCCCCGCCAATCCGAGCGATTTTTCACGAGGGAAGCCGGGGTGGAGAAGAAGGACCGGTCTGCCCTCGTCTCCGCTTGACAGCAGCCGGAGGGCGGGGCTGCGGTGGCGGCGGCGGAGGCGGCGGCGGCGGAGGCAGTGGCGGCGGCTTCGGCAGGGGGCGGAGGACCGGGCTCGGCCTCGGGGAGGGGCATGTTAATGAGACGTCGGCTTTAACGGTTGTGTCCCTCGGGAAATAAATGATTACCTCGCCGCCCCTTCTCGAAATGAAGAATTTCTCCCAGAAGAATATTCGATAAATATGATATTCCGAAGGACGCGACCGCGGCGCGGCACCGGTGAAGATGCAAGTCAGCAGGTCAGCAGGAGAGAGGCAGGTCAGCAGGAGGAGGGAGGGCAGGCAGGAGGCTCCTTGCCAGCCGGCGATGGAGCCGCTCTCCAGTCTGGTCCCAAAGAAAATGGCCACGCGCTTGCCAACCGCAGACGAAAATTTGAAAACGAAACTCTCATTCAAAAGGGTAATAAAAAACACTATTAAATTAAAGTTCGATTTCTATTCTTGAAAATGTCTCTGGAGAGTTACTCCAATGCCTATAAATGAAACATAATTTTTGATGTTCAATGATTATTTACATAGAATATTTATATTATGTATATTCATTAGAATTATTTATATTATAATAATCATAGGAATATTCTGGATTTCCATTTTTTAAAACATAATATTGACATTTAGGAGACTATATACAGGTGCGCCTATCACACCTATATTTCGAGAGATCATAAGAGAAACTAAAATATTTACGTTAATAAAGGTGACCAAAATGCTACAGCAATTTAAAAAAAAATGTTTAGTGATCTTCAATGGTCTTCTACATGTGAGCCATTGGTTGCACGAAGATTATCTCGTCTAAATTCAATTTCTTGCCATGTTAGTCGTAAGATGTTCTGCCACTGCAACAATGGTGCGTTTTATAACATTGGAATGCTGTCTACATTCTCGTCGCAATCACGTGATCATTAACAAATCCCAACACGAAAATATCCAGCAAAATAATATAGGGAAACGTGCTGATCAGACCGGGTCCTCCGCGCCCAATCAAGTGATGGGGGAATTCATATTTAGAAATTCGCGAACTTCTGTAGGTAAACGTATTGATATTGGGTTGCAAATCTTCTACCAGAGAGTAAACGAACTATTCCAGTCTGACAACAAAAATTGCATCAATTACAGTGTTTGACGCGAAGAAAAGGACCAATTACATTGTCTGTCTTGCATCACCACATACCAGACATTCAATTATGGGCTATCACAAAGTTATTCCCAGCCCCGAATTCGAACATTATGCCAATTGACCGTTCCTGCTAGATGAAAAATTGCCTCGTGTGCCAAACAGCTTGCAAAAAAGCAGTCATTCATGAAAATTCATTGCATTAGGTCCATAACAATCTCTTTTCGGCATGATTTGTCGTACCATGTAAGCTGTTGAAGAAATTGTATGCCTAATATATACTACATGGTGTAAATTCGTGTACACTACATGACGCAGTAGTTCCAGGTACATTTCATTTCCTGTATGTATGTGATATGGACTTTCGCGGACTTCTGACAAGGCCACTATACACGATATAGTGTTCGTGATGACTGGACAAATAGAAAACGTTCAGTCTACACTGCACGATTTCTGCATGAAAACTTTTGAGCATGTTCGTAATTTTTCTTGATGTAAGCTTACAATTAGAGTCCCTAGATATAGGGACTTCACTAGATATTAGGGCCTCTAGTTACAGGTTGACTCAAACGCTTCCAGCGTCAGAATCGTTCACTAACGGATTTGTTTATCCGACGTGACAGTAATCGCCATCTCGATTGTGTGAAGTGATAGTGATAAACAACCTCTTTCTGTTTTCACGTCTCCCCATTTATCTTCTCTGCTCCTCGTGATTAATTAATATTTAATAAAGATCACAGCCAGAAAGCACGCACAGACATACCGCCACTGAAAATACTCTAACAACCCAAATCAGTCGTTTTCCGGTAGACCCCCTAGCGGAGTCTTGTGGCGATTCTTACACAATTCGAACAGAAAACGTACAGATCGTGTATTCGCGACTTTTGGCTTTTATACTTTCCTGAGTTTTATACCTTCCTAGTTTGGAATCTTGAAGTTTCTGTACAGAAACTGTGTGAGAATATGCACGAAAATTGTGCTTTATATAATGGCCTACAAATGTTTCTCTGGTGTCCTACACTTGCTCTCCCAAAACACCACGAAGTTCTCCTCGTGACTGTTTCAGGTCAATTTCAATAACCAGAAACTTCCGATTTCATTCCTTATTTGTTTTTACATCAGGTGGATCTCGTTAATACATATTAATAATTCATTTGAATCGTAGTATTCGAGTTTGTTTGCGCAATCCACCCTTAAACGCACTGCTGTGAAGACGCCATTCGTCTGATCGTGCTGCACTCTGGCGGTAACATTGGAAACTTTGAGCGCGGGAATATAATTGAATCACGCTAACATAGAGATTCCAAAAGCTGAGTCGCTCTAGCATAGCGATATCACCTATAGCGTCACGTTGGCGGCCCTGCGTGAGAGGAGGAGCGGAAGTCTCACATACCTGAGATTTGACAGCCTAGGCGCCACGGCGCTGTGGCACGGATATTTTTAGACCGGATGGACGCCGGCGTGGCTTGGACAGTCACGTGTTAGAATGCGAACCTTCCTCCCACGCTCAACGGCGGTCACGTGACGGCAAGACAGCGGGTATAAAATGGAGTCGACTAACTCACGCATCGGGTTTTGTTCTGGAAACCTGCGCTTTGCGCAAACTTTACGCCCAGGCTGGAGCGTTTCGTGCGTTGCACGGGGGACAAGGTTGCAGGAGGGGCGTGGTAAATGCGTTCACTGGAGGCGGGGCCTCCCAAGAATATGTGGTGTATCCACAGGCGGTCGGTTGGGAAATACCGAAAAGCGTGCAGTTACGGAGCAGTAATGTAACTATTGTACATACTTTGTAAAATAAACTTGTACATACTTTCAAGGGACTGTGTGCTTTTATCAATGACGACACACACCGCTCACTCGATTTCATGGCGAGGTTGCCCGACCCACACATCAGGGAAAAGGCAACTGATTAACATAATATCATGAACGAATGAATGCTATGCTACGTCTAGAAAGGTACCAAAATCGACAGGCAGCGACAGGCAATCGACAGGCAGTGGCACTCTGCCAGTAAGCATCGTACAATATTTCGTTCTACTGGTTGTTGTGACTCGAGAGGCCTGACGTGCTTACGAGGCTGGTCGTGCAGGCCCTGCATGTGCAAGATTCTACAGATACCAGATTGCAACCGCTGAATCGGATTACAATTGCTGATTATAAAAACACCAAGGCTCACCAAGGCTGAGGTAATTATTCGTTTACACAAATTATATTTAACGAAGAGAATAGTTTGAATGATATTACAATAGATTTAATACTATTACACGTTTTTGAGAAAGAGGAAGGAAGAAATAGCTAATGAATTCAATTTGAGAATTAAAGAAGTCTGTAAATGGCATAGAATAACCTGATAATTGTGTAATGAGTATCAAAACTTTTATTTAAAAAATTGTAATTAACAAGTGGGATATTTTTTCTTGAGAACAAGACAGGGATTATTGTTAAAAAAAACATTGTGTGTTTAAAAACTTGAGGAACAAAGAATTATAAGATTACACAGATTATTCTAATTCAAATGTAAAAATTATTTATTTTGTGCCTGGTTTATTAATTCTGAAACCCTTAACTTGAAAGAATTCTATTCGGAACAATTTTTCTACATTTAACGCAGTGATTTCATGAGAGAAATTCTAGAGAGAGTATTTTTTTTATTTTGTTGCATATTGAAGCTATTTATGCAGTATTTTTCTCTTCAGAAAAGCGCATATTTCCATGAGTATTGTGTTAAGTATGTGTTATGTCTGAGTTGATTTTTTAGCAGAACAATAGAATGATTTAGGATGTTAAAATGGTTTCATGTATTTCTTCATGCCATTCGAATTGCATCCATTATATTCCCCTGGGATTATTATTTTTGCAAAGTAACATTTAAATTGTAATCAGCCTACAAGCAACAAAGGGATGCGCATTCTTAATCAGTAGTAAACAACCGTACGGGTACGAAATTTGTATGCCTATGTCAAAGATCATAAGATACAATTTAAGGAAATAGGCACTATTAAATTTAGTATTGCAATGGAACCGAAACATAAAACTGATACAAATGATTCCCTCGACCACTAAGAGCATTTAAACTGCCATACCTTGTTCAACACGAAAGCTCACCAAACAGGCGGCAGCAACGGAAGGAGAACCCAAGACAAATGAAACGAGCGTGAGGCCGGGCGTAAGAACCCATGTACACTCCGTTAAACCCTAGTAGCTCTAAAGCGAGTAATGACTCATCAGCGCGCGTCGCCGACGTGGCGCAGACGACAAAACATCCGCCGACACCAGCGATTCGCCGCCGGGACGCGCCGCCGTCATTTGTCGCCGCCGCGGGGCGCTTCGACCGTCATCCCGTACAGCACGGCACGGCGTGGCGTGGCGCGGGGTGGGGCGGGACGGGACGGGGCGGGGCAGGGCGGGGCGGGACGGGACGGGGCGGGGAGGGGCGGGGCGGGGCGGGACGGGGTGGGACGGGGTGGGGCTGGGCGCGGCAGGGCGAGGTAGGGCGGGGAGGGGCAGGGCCGGGCGGGGAGGGGCAGGGCCGGGCGGGGCGGGGCAGAGTGGGGCGGGGGGGGGGCGCATGGGGAGGGCCGGGGCGGGGGTGAAGCAGGATGAAGCGACAGGGTACGGGCTGCGGCGGAGGCGGGCAAGGCGTGGGCGTCAGAACCAGACGGAGACGCTACTTGAAGCACAGCGGCGGAAGGGAAATGGCGAGGGGTTAGCAAAATATGGTAAGACCGGGAAGGGGTGGCTGACACCAACCGTAAGCAGAGGGACAAGAATGGAAAATCAATGGAAGAAAAAAGGTAAAAATGTTTGCGAAATGTAGGAGGTACGATGCGTGCGTTAATGTACAGAGTTGTGTGTAAATGTCACGCAAAATGAATTATTGCTACTCCGAATAAAACGTAGGGCTAATTGACAATGGTCAGCTGGGACGCGTTTAGCCAGTTGGGAGTTTTGTTACAATTTCATTTTTGATATTGAAACCAATTGGATAACCTCATTCCAGCTGATCAAACGGCAATTCGCCATACGTTTTAATCGGAGTATCGTAAATATCCTGGACAGAAAACAATGACAGGAATATAATTCGTAAGTCTGGTTTCCGGTCTCAGAAACCATAGTAACTCGTACGAGCTATTAAAGACCAAGTACAAAATAGTATCTTCTTGGCTGTCTGGGTAACGCCGCATCCTAGTCACAAAGACAAAGTTTCGGCAGTCATGCTGCGATCTTCCTCAGAGCAAATTGGGGCGGGATGGATAGTGTACGGGTTTATACAGAACAAGGTTCCCCTCTACCCATCCGGCGATTGCCCGGACGATCGGCCAATTAATTAATAATTACGTTCTACATAGAATTAGTATGTAGTTCATTAAAAAACATACATGAGAAGGGCCATAACACACAAATTTATTTCAAGGCGAAAAAATGAATGGAATTGAAGTGGTAAAAGGTTATCAACAAATATAGTAATAATCTTAATAACGAAGAACACCATTGTGTTGATAATTATGTATCAACTATGAGGAAAAAAGCTGAAAGTAAAGGTCATGTGAAATAAAGGACAGGTAGTACCGTATAGAAGAAGGCGAAGTAGAAGGAAGTCTGGGTTAAAAGCGATTATAGGAAAACTCTTCACCCGTCTTGGCAGCTGATGTGAGAAGGGGGAGGGGGCGCGGGAAGAAGACCGCCGACGATGCGTCAAGGCAGTCGCCGGTCTGCTACTCACTCAATTACGCCAGTCGTCTCTCATTTCTCTCTCGATCTTGTCGTGGCCCGAACATTGACGCGTCATCCGTCGCCCTCTGCACCGGGCGCGCGCACCATCTCGCGAGAGAACCGCGCACTAACAGCAGAGCAGCGGACTCCCCACCCCCTTAAGCCCTGGTTTCGCTCCCGACCCTCCGCCCTAGGCCTAAAATCACTGCGAAGGAACTCCCGGGCAGCGAAACCGACGAGGCGTTGCAAAAGGAAACGATAATGAAGCAGAGATAAAAGCGATTTTGCTCAATCCCATATCAAATATTGTGCGCATGAATATGCACTGTGATTACGCGCGCATTAACACAAGTAATAGGCTTTTGAATATAGTATACGTCAATATCCAATTAAAATTCAATGGTCACACGTTCCGCAAAACATGAACAAAGCAGACCTATCAACACAACAGCTGACAAATGCGACGCCCCCGGAGCTCAGTGGACGAAAAAAGGAATGAGACAAAATATATTTAATATAGAATCGAATTCAAATTCATATTAAAAAGCAATGTACCTTCGCACTCACAATTATTAAAACACACTTAATTGAGGCCTGCGCCATGAGGAAATTACTTTAAAAAGAAGTCAGTTGAGCATCAGTTTGCTTCGACTGAACCGTTTTTAAATAATTTGATTTTCGATTGCTTTTACACATGTTGTTTATAGTAATGAAGATATCAAACCGGAGTAGAAATCGTAACCATTAAAAACCTTTTTAAAAGTTAATCCTACCATTATTTTTCATTCAATTAATTGCTGGAACTATAAAAGAATGAAACGGTTTCAATTATTCAAAACGCTTCATATTTTGTGCAACTTCTTTCGCTGAGTTCACGTTTCGAGAAGTTACAAATGTTTTAGTTTTCACGCGTTTTAATGAAGAAACGATATTTCTTTTTGTTTTATGGATGCCTCAGTAAGATAACTGATTATCTTTTAACTCCCCAGTATTGCGCCAATAAAATTCAGCAGAATAAGAACAAATTTTAGTCACGATCTTTGGTAATACTTAGTTTAAAGTAACAAATAAAAACGTAGCCATATGTTTAACAAACAAATATAATAAAACTTGGAGCTGATTCACAATGAAAACTGAAAACGAAATGTTTTGCTACCAATTCTGAAACCACAACGTTACTTCGAACAGTTTCATATCTAATACTAGAAATGTTAGATGACACTAATAAAAAAAATGAATTGTTTGAAACAAATCTTGCAATGAGTACCGCTTAATTATCACAAATACTTGTGAGGCTAAATTTTACTACATAACACGAATAATTTTAGGGGTAAAAAATTAACACATTCCTCTTATTTTTGTCAAAAAATAATGCTTTTACTGTTTCGCGCTCAGATACAAGGATACAAATAGAAGTTCAATTCTGCCGCACCTGTGGCTTAGCGGCATCGCACAGCGCGCTGCGTCTGCGTCTAATATCCCAGGCCACGCTCGACCGCCTTGTTACAAGAGTGGCGGATTTTCGCACCCCAATTGCATCCACCCATACATTGAGTTTTCCTGTCCATGTCATGATTGAGTCTTATATCAAATCATCAATTAACACTTCATTCAAGTGGTAATTATCGGTATATTTACAAATTCGACTCACTATAAACGTACGTATATGGACAGGAAAACTGCTGGGTAGTAATGAATCGTTTCATAGCAAACTAATGTAAACGTTTGCCATCACAAACATCAGCCTCGCCACCAATACAAACATTATTATTTATTTATCACTTATCACATCAATATTTATGACGTCATAATGATCATATGTACGAAAAATACTGTGTATATATTCAGTCAAACAATCCCTGAAAAAAAGTATTTCCAGTCAAGAAGGACTGGTAAATTGAATACACAAGAAAGAAGAACGTATTAAAATGCTCCGACACAAGTGTTTTATTACAGAAATGTACCTGTAATAAATATACATTTGTTTCTATTAAAGGTAAGTGCTTTATACATTAAATTGCATGATATTTAAACGGCATTTTAGCTGAATTTCAAAATTAGAAATTAGAATTTATATTGCTTTTATTAACATTTTATTGACACTTCTGACCAGTAAAAATGTTTAAAAAGTGAAATAGAGTAACAAAGACGTGAGTCACTTTGCATTACAATACAAACTTCGCCTTATAAGTACAAAGAATTTCTGGCCAATATAAATGTTAAAAAAGTGAAACAGAGTGACAAAGACGTGAGTCACTTTGCATTAAATACAAATTGCGCCTTATAAGTGCAAAGAATTATCAAATACGTTAAGTGTAATATATAGATGAAAAAATATATTTATGAAAAGAAAACTAGCCAAATAACAGACTTTAACATTTAATTCCTTATTTAATTCATTTTCGTTTGAAAATAGATTCGTTCGGTAGCCTGTGAAAAACATTTTTCAGAACTGTAATAAAATGTTCTAGTTCCCATTAATTAGTAATATTACATGTACTTATAAAAGTATAATTTTACTAGTACTTGTAGATAAAATTATTTTATTTTCTATATAGTCAGCTTATTAAATGTATGTAGACTACGTAGAAGCGAGTTATCATCATACTGTATCCCTAGCACGATTTTGTCGGGACTATTCATCTCCGTCTAAATAGTACATAGGAATAGGAATATTGCATACTACATTATATTATGCTGACACAAAGTATAAACAAATCTTTCTTCGTGTATTAATTGGCAATGATTATATTTTTGAATCATTTAATTGACAAAATCTTGTTCTTTTTAGTGAACATATGAGTCTTATCAATAACTTTTGACCTTCACACAAGCGTCATACAAATAGTAACCAACTGAAAGGCGGGACGAATATACGTAACGGCTGCGTTTCATGAAATGAAATTAACACAATACTGACATACCTGTATGTCTTCACTAAAGATAATTTAGATTTTGTTTCTTTATTCGAATTATAATTTATTCTCTTTCACTATTAAGAATTCGTGTTTTGACTTTCCTGCCAAGTAAAGAATCTATAGAAAAATGGAGTGGGTCTGTTCATTTCAGAATAACTGCCCTTTTATAAATGCTCTAGGCTTGTTTAGATCATTTAAAACTAATTCCATTGTTTTTACGATTTTTGTTTGTTTGTCTGCTTGTAAGGGCTAATCTCTGGAACTGGTAAACCGATATCATTGGCAGTTCACACTAAAAAGTAGTCTTTGGTTTGCCGTAACTTCGGCTCCATTTTTTGGGGGTGGGTGTTATTTAATGTCGCGTAAACATCTAGGTCATTAGCAACCACTATTGGAGTTAATGGTATGGTAACTATGAAGATGAAACGATATGGTGAAGATAGGGGGTGAAAAGACGAACACAAATACAATCATGCTCGAACCCGCGACCCTTCGGTCCGAGATCGCTACGACATTTCTGCCTTAGAGATCTCGGCAATCGTTACTTTTTCTGCAAATATTATTTTCTTTCATTAAAAGAAGAATATTTGTTTGCTTGTTAATGCAAATTTATTTTATTCCGATCTTCATGAAATTTTGCACGTGATCTTCAAAACAAGAGAATTGTCATTTACATCATACAGCAAGGAAGTCGACCTTTTCATGGCGAGACTGGAGAGTTCTCGCGACGTGGCCGCCAGGGCGAGGCGGAGAATCCTGTTAAATCATGAAAAGGGACTTTTGCCATGTGATGTACAATATTTTATTTGAGACCTGTTTTTCGCGTATGTTTTCCTGTAATTAAATAATATCACTATCATGAAATGTAGTGCAGTTATCAATCATGTGTTCTGTTAGCATTGGCACATACATGTTAATCGTTGTTCTTATGGTTTCTTTAATTGGAAGTAGAATGTCAGGTTCTATCGATGTAATAGATCTTGATATGGAAGATAATTTAGAAATAATGGGAACTCGGCTCGATATGTTAAAAGAAGCAGGATTCGCCACTTTTGTCATGCTTCTATTAAAATCAAAAATAGATTTGTGAAAGGATAAAGGGAATTTTGTTAGTCGTGAAATACGAGAGGGGTAAGAAATGCCGCTTATAACGTGCTTCTTGCATCCTATTCCGAAATGAGTGGATAAAACCAAAAAAAGCTCTTTAGTAGATTGTTCAATTACAATTAATGTAAATAGTTAAAAATAAAATATCAATTGATAAGGGCATGATTTGAATGTTTTGAAAGCTAACTCAATATTTTTTTGACACGGAACCTTGGCGATGTAGCTTGCAGAGAGAAATGTTTCTTCGCTAGATAAAGACATGGCTTGCGCCACAAGTAAATGCGCTCTTTGCGTTGACAAACGAGATTTACAACAGGTACAATACTCATTTGGCGTTAAGCGATTATAATTATTATTATTATTATTATTATTATTATTATTATTATTATTATTATTATTATATAATTATTATTATTATCCTACTTTTTGTCAGCTATTTTCGCTTGTAAAAAGTTGTTTTCGCTTGTTCCCCAGAGTTGTGGAGACAGGTTCGGTCACAGAATAACAACTTAATCTTATATCTGGACTTCAGGTAAAAATTTTCTAACGATATGGGCTGTTTGCAACAAAAATGCGCTGTCCCATGAGTAGTTTAGGTTCTGTTAAGTTTTTTAGGAGGTTTTTTACTGACCAGGCCTTCCACCGATATGACGAGTGTGTATGTATGGGTATGAATATGAAGGGTATTTATTATTATTATTATTATTATTATTATTATTAATATTATTATTATTATTTAGTAACCCTTCGTTACATTTATACAGTCCGTAAGTCGTCAAGGGGACAGCCAGGTAGCACCTCAGCGTACGCGCCTGTCGCATACGCGCTCCTGCGTCACTACCCAGCGGCCAGAATTGAGAAGGAATTAGGATAGGACATGGTTTAGGACACTTCACAGGGGTTGGACTACCCCTTGTGAAGCAGCCAAACTCGTTTTGTTTTTACTTATATTTACTTTCCTGACAGTCTCGAATAAAATTTACTTTCTGGTGGAGTTTTCGTAAAAATTATCCCTATTCCACTTTTCCATCACTCAGAGCTAAATGTAGGGCACACTCTTTACATTTTTGTGAATATTTCGAAGAATATGAGAAAATCCATAAAAGTGTAATAAACCTATTTTATGTTTCTTAATTCATTTCATTTTCATTCAATGTTTCTTAATTCATTGAGCTTTTTTCTTTAACCAAATCAGTGGGATTACCACTTTACAGGTGAGTATTTTTTAAGTATGTATCACAATCGACAGTGGCTCGAAGTTACGAGTAACTGTAAATTTGCACACTATCATAACCCTATTTTTGATCGAGGACATCCCCACTCTGTACCTCTGTGATGATTGTAGTTACTTTTGTGAAGAAGAAAGCAAGGTTGAGAGTGAGAGGTGATATAAAAAATTCTCTAGGTTATGAGGGATGGAACAGATCTTTTGGGAGACGGGATTTAATTCTTGTAGGAGTAATGCTGCTTTTTCCGCGGTTAAAGTGGCTGGAGCAAGGGGCAAAAGAATTTGGATGAAATGAATTTGGAGGAAATTAAGACATTTTGGATGACAGTAAGAAAAGATAGAGTTCAAAATACGCCATGAAAATATTTATGAAAATAACTGAGCACTGATTGCGGATATATTCTATCAAGAATTTATCGTCGTGCACAGTACGCATTGTAGTTTTCAGCCAACACTTTCGCCTCTCTGGCGACCCCATGCCCGGCGCCGTCCTCGCAAAACACACAGCATAAAACGCCCTCCTAGAAGGTGCCAGTCACCGCTCTCACCCCTGCAGTTCGCGGGCGGCGGCGAGCGAGGGGGTGGCGTCGATCGATAGTCGCTTAAGTCGCAG
Source organism: Teleogryllus occipitalis (assembly GCA_011170035.1). Taxonomy (NCBI): domain Eukaryota; kingdom Metazoa; phylum Arthropoda; class Insecta; order Orthoptera; family Gryllidae; genus Teleogryllus; species Teleogryllus occipitalis. The sequence continues at coordinate 722,483 of BLKR01000115.1, read as the reverse complement.
CCCTCGAGCGCTGACCGCCCGCCCGCACTGTTATCGCCGACCGGGGAGGGGTGGGAGCGGGTGGGGGGAGGGGTGAATAGTGCCAGAAGGGAGCACGATGACTGGGCGCTTCTTTGTCGCGCGGCGGCACGGCGCCCGGTGGCCCCGCCCGCCCGCCCGTCGGCGTTGCAGGGCGCGAGTGCACGCGGCGCCGCGCCCGCTCCCGCCCCAAGACGCCCGCGAAGGCGCAGGCCCGCGCGGCGCCGCGCCGCAAGGCTTTTAGGCCTACCACCAGTGCAGCGGGCGGTTCGCAACGCGCCCGTCACTCAACGCACTCACGACCTACGAAGGGCTCGAAAGGGGCAGTCAAAATTCTCTTGGAATTACATGCATAATAGACACCATATTTCATACCATTAATAAATCAGCATTTTTGACTGTGTGCACTAAAATATTTACACAATAGTCTTATTATATGCTGTCAGTTTTTTTTAATGCACGATCTATCTAGATCATGGATAATCTGGTCTTCTACACCATTTACGAGACCAGTTGTAAAAGATCTGGTCTAGTAAATGGTGTATCGGGTCTAAACCATCTGGTTTTATATATCATTTAGTAGTCTATCAAAATGCCATTAATACCTTCCATGAAGTATTTAATTCAACACAAAACCGTTTAAAGAGAAATTTGAACAAAAATATCGCCTCAAAGAAAACTTAAAGGTAAGATAATTATAATTCTTACATAAATGACAGATTTGTTTTCGTATTATTCGATTTGTTTCTTTAAGTACTTATTTTATAATTTATATTTCTGAACAGCAAAAACAAGAAAGATCTCCAGGCTTTTCAGAAAGAATCATGATAGTAAACAAAACAATTTATGAAAAACTTGAAGAAAATGGTTCAAAGAATTAGATAAAATAAAAACATATTGACAATTTTTTTGTAGTCCATCTTAAGCGTACTGAAAACTTTAGATATGAGTCTACTCTTTTTTATTCCACTTTACATTGCATCATCAAATAATAGGAACATGTTCCAGATTTCACATCAATGTCAACTGAGCAAATATTTAAAAATGCCATCCCTAAAACATAACCAATATCTTTTCTAAACCAACAGAAGATAAAATCTGAAACAAACTCGTATAATATTGTCCAAAAAATATTGTCATGAATTACCAGAAGTGCTGTCAACAGGGGAAAGTTCAACCCAAATCCATAGCGAATTTGAATTTCGCTGATAGGGTATAACGATTGGCAAAATTTGAAAGCATTATTTCAAGTGGCATGTTCTTCTCTTTCATTCCCCATAAACTTCGAATATTCTAATCCATACTTCTTTAGTAATTTATTATTTGTGCTCACTCTATTGTGAAATGTTTTGAAGTTTTTACTATTCTAATTTCTATAAACGCTGAAACAATTCAATTTTGAATGTTTCCTTTTAATGTCTTGAAGTTATTATCATATTTATTTAAAAATTAAACAATTATTCATTGAGATGTCTGGAATCAATTTGTTAAAAAGCGTATTAATTTTAGAAAATTTTAGAAGTTTAAAACTTAGGAATTAAGAAAATGTTTACAAAATATAACGAAAATATTCCTTACACACCATAAAATTGAGCTCAAAATAAATCGTTAAATACTGAAATTAAATATTATAAGTCGAAGATAGTATCTTTGCCTGCACGAATTATGATATTTTGAACTACAATTACCAACACCTGTTGGGCGAATCTTGATTCTGTAACCTGCATAACAGAATTGCTTTCAAGAGAGTGGCTAGTTGAAGAACTGTTGCACTCTAGAAAAAGCCTGAAATCGTGGAGTTCAGAGAGGCATTTTTTCTTTATCCGATAATAAACTTTTACTTGTTTTACTGTTTACAAGTTAAATATTCATATTTGACTGTCAATTCTTTCAATGTCTCAAATGTTTCGGGCAACTCTTAAAAAAATTATTGCTGTTTTCTACTAGACCTAACCCTTATTAACTCGAATGTAAACTTGATACTTGTAAAGAAAATCGTTTAACTATTATAAACCTTATTTACACCGAAATGTTCCGATTATTAAAATATGAGTAAATTATTAATAGAACAGTAATGATATTTTCTCTGAGATACTGCAATTGAACGTCAATGACGCCAGTAAAAGTTTGTAATAATTATATGTATTGACAATATCGATCCAATTTATTATGTAAAACAATGCAAATAATCAAGGAATCTATTTTTTTTTAACTGAAAAAAGTTCATGACGTGTGTTCTCACCACTGCCGCAGGCCATCGAGTAGCGACGAGGACGCTCCGCTGCGGCGGCCGCTGGAACCGAGAGCACCCTCTTCGGCGCGCCGTGCCTCTAGTGACCAGCTGCGTCGAACCATTCCTCGGCCCTCGACGCTCACCCGTGCACAGGGCATGCCGGAGAGCGATGACAGCACTGCAGCACCACCCTCAACATACGAGAGTGACGACTTTTTGTGACACATTTTAAACAGCACAGAAACACATGAAACACGAGGAAGAGAATGATTTCTTTTAATTTCTTTTAATCTATTTCTTTAAATTCAAGTAAATTGGAGAGCACTGGAGACAAAATCATTGAATGACCTCTTAAGATGCCGTTATAAGAACAGAAATGTCACTGCATATGATGAAACACGCATCAGAAGCATACGCAACACCAAATAAAGGAAATTGAAGTCGCAAGCGAGGCATGTGCACACGAAACACGATGTTAATCATCTTCTTTCCATGTTGCACTCACGCACACCATTATCACACATCATCACGATCGAAATCTTCCAGGAAAATAAGATGAAACTTCTTCTGGAGATCACTAGATAAGTTCGCGAATTCTTAGACATTTTTCACACCTAGTAATCACGGAATTGCGTCTTGGCAACATCTTATCGTCACCATCTCATCACTAGGGGAAAAAAAAAGCTTTTAAGAAAGCTCCCCCTCCCCGCCCAACTTCCCGACGCCGGCGAAGAAAGTGCGTGAAAGTGCCGATGGTCGCGCCACCTTCCAGGCGCGGCGGCGTGAAGTCGGAGGCGCGGTGGCGGCGTCGATGGGCGGCGAGGGCCGTGGCCCGGGGTTCGGTGCCCCGCGGGGGCGTCCGCGGCGACGCGCATCGGCCGGCGCGGGGCTCTGCGCGGCACACACTGGCCGCCCGCCGAGACACAGAGCACCTCGGCGGCGGCGGCGGTGGCGGCGGCGGAGGCAGGAGGGCGGAGGGGCCGCCCGCCGCCCCCCTCGCCTAATGATCGCCCGCGGCAGCGCCGCCGCCGCCGCCTGGGGGCTTTTTAACGCGGACAATTAGCGGGCCACGCATTATGCGGGAGCATCATTAGACACGTCTGGGCGCCTGAGCGATGCCGGCCATTAGCCGCCCCCGCCGCCCGCCCCCGCCGCCGCCTCGCGCCACCCTCCCCACCCCGCCGTCGCTGTGTCTCGGCCGACAGTGACGGATCGTCCCGCTCGCGGCGCCGCCGCCGCAGCCGCCTCCGCCTGCGCCGCCGGCGTCGCGCCGGGGTTCGAGTGGAGACCCGCAGCAGAGCGACGCCGCCTCCCGAATGGCGGGCGCCGCAGTCTCCCGCCGCCCGCGCCCACCGCCACCGCCGCCGCCACCCGGCCCCGGTGGTCGTTTGTTCTTCAGAGCAGGAACTGGGTCAAAGCCGAGACTAACCATTAGGCCTCGCACGAACAATTCCTCGCACTGAAGAGTGCACAAAAGCCTGACTGGGAGAAGGGGGTGTTGTACGTAATGGATGATCACGTTAGCTCGAGAGAGAGGGAAGGTGATGAATAGAACTGAAGAAAAAGTTGGATGAACAAGTTGTTCCAATTCATGGCAGCATTAGCAGAACTGACGTCATTTGTCTACTAAATAAAAGCCAGAGAACTGTAAACATACACTAGCTTTGACGTATACGAAAGTTTCATTCGTGAACTATATCGCAATCGCTTGAGTCAATGGAACACATATTCTTGCGGCCTGCTCAGCTTCGTTGCATGATCAGTATTTTTAACATCCAAGAAAAATTCTGTGTTAAACAGCACCAATTTGTATTTATGCCATTGGGATGGACTTCAAGACCGATGCACTTTAATGAAGATGGATGACATTTTCTTTTTCAAAAAAGTGCAAGAAACATTTGAAACAACTCCAATAATAATAATAATAATAATAATAATAATAATAATAATAATAATAATAATAATAATAATGATAACAATGATAATGATGGACAGTATCGCATCCAGGATTTTTCTAAGGGAGGAAGAGGGAGACAGTAGAAGTAGTCCACATCTACCTTCATGTTTTATTTTAAGTAATTTTCATTTTTGCTGAATTTAAATTATACTTTAGGGATTTATATTATAGTTATTTATAAAATTTTCAATTAATATATTGATTTACTTTCGTTACTGTAGATAATGAGACAATGCTAAGTTTCTGAATATGTGTTATCGGCTTCTGAAGAGGAGGGCTAAAGACCCGTAAGTCCTCCCACTGTTGGATGCGCCTCTGATAAGATGCCCAATAATGTTTATAATACATTACTTTAATTTTCGTATTCAATTTTTATTCAGCTTACACCCCCATATTTACTAGTTTTCATTTTGACTCTGACCTTAAAGTTTCTCATGAATTTTTTACAAAATTCGAACGTGGTACAGTATGCACATTTGTGCACGTAAGAATGAGTATGTTACGTCGTGTGCGAATGTTTAAAATTTCCTCATGTAAACTCAATGTTTGATTTAATTTGATAACAGTGGAGTGTACCAAAACCAACTAGTGCATTTGTGAACATGACTTAGAGAAAACTTTAGGTCATTTTATTTTACAATTTTCCATGATTAGTGATGTTTGGTAAAAAGGCTAAATTATTTTTCCATACAATAAAACCAAAGAACTTATAATCTAAGCTAACGACTTTTCCATTGGCAATTTAATAAGCTACACCTACAAAATGCTAATTTAATAAACGATGAAAGCAACAAGAATAGGTTATACATTGCATTCAACTGATCGCTAAGCTGACGGAAATTTAGTGACACATATTTCAATAGACGAAAATCGGGAATTAAAGAGACAAAAATAGCGGGTGAAAATAGGTTACCACAAACTTTGAAGATATGAGCGCTACTATTACTCCACCATTCATCATTGCAGGAACATGTGGCTCCATCACCTGTTCGTGTCGAAGCTTAGCAATTGTAGAGCGCCGTCTCTCCGAATCGCACGGCCCTCCTTGTGAGCGTGTGTTGTGGGGTAGCTTAACCTTGCCTGCGTCCGAGGACGTTAGAGGCGCGCCGGGGCCGCGGGTCACTGGGGCAGCGCAGGGCGAGCGCGAGCAACGTGATGGAGTGGCTCAGCCTCCCTCGCCCGCCACCGCCGCTCTGGTTCCGCACCGCCCACACAGATGGCTCTGCCTCCCCGTGCCCGCCGCGATCCACGCCCCCGCGGCGCGTGGGATTTGCCTCCCACGGCCCCGCATTCGAATTCAAATCCAGGCGGATTTGGGGATCTACGCGCAAATGCAAACTAAACACTTTACCATAATCTTTCGAGTAAATTATTGTTTTGTTTTGCAACCAGTATTAATATTGATATCATTAAGCAATATGTCATTAATATATCCATTTAAATATTAGTAGTTATGTCTAACCAAGAAATACCCTGAGTGCTGCAACTTGCGAGCTATAGTTGTTGGTACTGCGTTTAATACAATGTGATAAGGACTTGTTTTCGTTGTTTGTTTTTTTTTCCTTATAAATTTTATTCCCTGCTTCGAGTCTCTCAAAATCATAAAATAACATAATTATTTCAAGAATAAATATTACTTATATAAATATAACATTAACAAAAACAATGACTAATGGAGTTCTAATGTTACACTACAATATCACTTGGACGAGCTGAGGAATAACTTCTTCAATTCTAGCAAATTGAACACATCTAGTTGTACCGTTCTAAACTCGTTTGAGTGTTATTTACTCCCGATCACCATGTACATAAAGTATATCTCACGGTTACACTGTAAACATGTGCAAGAATTAGTCTATCTAATGGAAACCTATAATTGACCTTGTAAAACAAACTACACAAGTATGTCCGATTCAATCCACCAGAAGAAGAAATATTTTTCTCCGTTGCACTGTACGTTTCTATTTCAGCCCGAATAATTTCGCGACTTCAAGCATTCAATGAAAATGTAACACCTTAAATGGCATGTATTCAATCGCTTATTGTTTCCTAGTAAATACAAAAACTATTCTACAAAGTCTACATTATGTCCACCCCTTGTATTCAAGTTTTGAAAAAATTGTGCTATTTATGCTGCTAAAACGACGTTTTTACACTAATATAGATTTATACTATATTCTTCTCAATCGGGAAAAATTATAGTTTGATGTATGAGTTTTGACAAAGTTGGACAAATGTCTTTTGTAACAATAGCCATCACTCTTAAATTAATAATATTTGAAACTTAAATAAAATAAAATTTCACATACTATACTGAATTGTGCAATATCTCTCTCGGGAACATTTTAAACTAGTTGAACCCGTGTGAACATTCCGCACTTTGTAAATAATTGTTTTAAAAGAGAAAATGGCTTCATATTGGAACCCAACGTCGAGCGGCAAGCCCTTGAAATCTGCGCCACAGCATCTTGACCGGGTAAATATTATGATTTATAATATAAATATTGGGTTGATTAGATCCGTGAGGTAACTCAGAATGACAGAAATGCTATTTTTCATACAATTCTCGAAATTCTGCTCGTTCCTGAGAAGGGAGTGCACCGAAAAGCAAAGCCTCGAAAAGTGAAATAGGAGTTTAAAGTGTTTAATTTTATAGAAAAAGGGATATTTTTATTGGTTATACTTTATAGAAAACATCACTCGGGCCCCACCTGTCCCCTTGTATGTTCTCCACTGTCCATACACCGCATGCTTTACGTATACTCCAGTGCGCGTTCCCCAATTAATTTCCGAATATTTCCCATAAGCTTCCCATAATGAAGTTGTTCTCCTGGCGGTTGAAACTGGACACATTGAAGAGTCGAAGCTCCAAAAATACAATAGAGGACATAACAAGATTGCATTTCGTAGAATTTGGTTTAGGAAACATTTCTCTGGCGCTACCAGAAAAAATCGATTTAAAGGCCAAGAACGCATTGTTTTAGAGTTGTGCTAGAAATTCAGAAATTTATTTTAAGTATTTTTTTTAAAGGGAGTAGTAAAAAAAGTTAAAGAAATTGTCACTACCTTGTAACCTTTTCCTTCCAACGAATTTTCAACTCTGTCATTTCATCAGAATTTTCTAATTTCTAGGTAAAGCCTGTTCGCAATTCTTAGTGAAATACACGTAGATAGATAAAATTATACCAATCCTATTATGAATTTTCAGCTCTTCTTGCTTTTGCAGTTCATGCCTGCTGAAATATTCCGATTTCCTGCCATCTTATAGTCTCATGCACTGTGGTTAATGTCGCATGTTCTGTATTTTTGCTATTCTTAGACGCTCATTGCTGATTTTCTGAATAGTTGAATAAGGGGAACGTTTCATTTTTATTTTTATTTCCTCGCTCCCCTGTTACGTCAAACTAACATTTTTATTACCGCGCTTACATATCTGGTATTCTTACGTAGTCCTCCAAAACATAGTAAAGAGAAAGTTAAATAATACTGATAAAAAAGGATGCAGATATTTTGACAAAATTACACGTCTAGCAGATTTCTCATACCAAAAAATGTTTTATAAAATAACTGTGTCTCTCTGTTCGTCCTTCTGTCTGTAATCAAAAGTGATGTTGCACGCTTAACAATATCCAAAGTGAAGACGTATATGTAAATATGCGATTATACTCAGTTCTATCCGTGAAATCCAAAGCCAATTCTATATAGTCATGGCATTAATCGCAATCATAAATTTCACTTCTGCAGGAAAGACAGAAATTGCAAATAGTTTTCATATTTCTCTACTTGCTTTTATGTTTATTAAAACGTTTCCTGATATTTGAGTAATTGTTGTTCTGTACGACTTTGGACTCAATGTCACTGTTTTTCCTACGTCACACAGGTGGCGAGCTAAGAAGGTACCACGTCACAAGGGCGGCTATTTTAGGAAGGTACGCGACGTAAGGATCTCGCTAAGACCCAAAGTCTCGCTCGTCAGGTTTCATAGACACCTTCAGAACTTACTTAAGTAAATACGAAGGTTTTACAGGTGTTATAGATCATCTCATTTACTTACGAAATTCTTAAAAGCAATTGCACATAGTCGCATTCGCATAGTATCAATGGCGAAAATCTCATCCGCAGTAGTTCAAGAGACTGCAAAGAAGGAAAGTGAAGAGAAGTGTAATGGAAGAGAAAAAGAAGGTAATTAAAATGGCGGAAGAATGAATAGCAGCGAGTTAAATGAAGAGCGTTCAAGCGGCCGTTGGGGGCTGGCAGCTAATGAAGGGCAGGCGCTGGGTCAAGACGCGCGGCCGTTGGGTCAGCTGGGGCTGGAGCTGGCGCGGGGCCAGGGCCGGAGCATCAAGGACATGGCGCGGCGCGGCGCCGTGCAACCAATCAGATGTGTTCGCGGGCGTTCCCCACATCCTCCACCCCTAGTCCCGTATCCACGATATGCGTTTAAGACTCCAAAAAGGTAGGTATGTGAAACGAGTGGCAGTCTTAAGAATCCTGGAGCTCTGCAAATGACCAATCACAAACGATAATGCAAAACACACACACACACACACAAAATTGGATTTTGTTGATAGAACATTAATATTGAAAAGTCTTGGAATACGCTCTTCCATATAACTAATTTTTAATGCGCGCAGAAATTCGGATCTCGGAAAAAATCCAAAAACAAGGAAGCAGTTTGGATTTTGACTGAAAACTTCTTGATTCTATTATTCCGTGTATTCTCATACTGCGCTTACTGATTAAAATCTCTTACTCCGTGCGTCACTGCTTTCACGACAACTGACGTCATGTGATAGCAAGTTTCCAAGGTTCCGAAGAAGAGGTCTTTCGTCATTATTAGAGAGTTTGTGCACGCCACGGCAGGTAGCACAGATGCGCATGCGCAGATGCACCAAACTAATGCGAAACTTGAACTGCGCATGAGCAGAAGACCGATAGTGCTGTAATGTTCGAGGGAGCACAAACTCACTAATAATATTGCTATTTACTTTAAGCATAATGGAACTCACTCAATCTTGGTGTTCTCGGAATGTAAAGAACTGTTCAACTTTATACATACAATACTATGTTTAATGAAGAATTCGTGAAGTTTGTTTTTGTTCTATTGCATTTATTACCGTCTTGTATGAGAATTTTGCTGCTCAGGAGCAGTGTGTGTGTGTGTGTGTGTGTGTGTGTGTGTGTGTGTCTGTGTGTGTGTCTGTGTGTGTTTGTGTGTGTTACGTTTCAGAAAATCATATTGTGTGGTTTTGTTCAGTATGAATTTTGCTGGTGCAGGACACTAAGAAACATACCAAATTGGCTATTTTGGTAGATTTCATTTTACTGTATCATACTGAAAAAACATTTCTTTTGAAAAGAATTTGTTTCAGTTCCTATTCCTGTTCAGTTAGTATTTGTTTTATTCATCCTTGTTGTAATTAACATAATAGGAATGTAACACATTATTTAATCAGAATCGTACGTCAGATCTCATTGATATAACAGGAAGCAGCTGTTAATGATAATCTGAGTACTATTCAAAATGTACTCATAAATTAAAAAAAAAAGAATAATGATCCTTGTTCGACAAAAGTTTGTCTTTCAAGGGTATGGAGAATTACATTATATTATATTAAACAGAATAACTATTAAATTTCAATAAATTGATCCCCACAGATCGCGATGTCCTCAGGGACATTAAACGTACAATACACACGGACAAACATTCAATATCTGGGCTAGATTCGAACTCGCCACTTTTCGAAACGAGGCGCTGAGGCGGTTCGCGCTCTACTCACCTCCGTCACAGAGGTCGACCAGCTGAACTGTAAAAATCTACAGTACTTCAATTCGTTCCTTAGTTTTAAACATAAATATTATTCCAAGAAAAGCATGACATAAATCACTGCGTCTTCCATCGGCTTAATTGAAAATTCAAGAACGCAATATAAACGTTTTATTTTTGCACGTAATCAGCAGACTTAAAATAGTTAATAGCGTACAGTTAACAAACTAGCATCCATTATCCCATAACGCTCGCGTGTACACTATCGCGACCTTGTTGTTAGAAGGCCCAACGCTCTCACAGCGGAGGTCTCGCTATTTCAGAGGCCCCGCCCCCTCGCGGGGGCAAACACCACCTCAACCCATTCCTGTCACAGCACTCACGCGCGACCCCACACGAAATACACGTGTCACACACGTGTCTCCGACACAAATAGCCTGCTCTGCCGGACGTTATCTGGCAGGCCTCCGCGTCGGAGCACGTCGCACCGCGACGGGTGGCGTCGCCCGCGCCGCGGCCACGCCACGCCACGCCGCTCCACACCACTCCACTCCGGCCCCAGCGGGACCGCGCCGCGCCCCCACACGTATTTACCTACGCCCATGCACACACGCGCTCGCATGCACGCCCTTCCGCACGCGCCGGCGGAAATAGGGCCCGAGCGGTGCGGCGCCGAACTGGCGAAATTCCATTAAAAATCCATACATTTTAAATTAAAATTATCTCTTTCTCTCATCAGTTTTTAAAACTACGGGATTGGAGTTATTAAGCGGAAGCTCCGCGTAGCGGCGAAACGAAAAAAAAATAATACAAAAACAAAAAAGCGGCGAGCGGACCGCAACGGAATGCTAAACCCGCCGCTGGGAGCGCTGGCGGAGCTGTTTTTTCGGTGCTATCCGCTAGCGATTTGTTTCTTTCGTCGTTTTGCGAGCGCCAACGGCTGCGGAGGGAGCGCCCGCCCCTGGAAACGTCGCATTGCACGCGCAGCATAAGGATATTCGGTTCGCGAGCCCCCGCGCGTTTTATTCCTTCTGTTGACTTGCGCTCACGTCCGGTTAGAGTCGGAGAGTATTCTTTTTTGGTTTGACTTGATTTATACGAACTAGTGGGCGTCGACTTTATTGGAGTTCTGACACTAATTACGAGGATTTCGTTAGGATCCATTCCACATAAAAGCAGCATAATTCTTCGATGAGTTTAATTAACCTATTCAATTTCATGAAATCATTCAGACAATAAATAAATTGATTAACCACCAGTTCACACACAAAGCATTATAACCACAATAGAGTATATGAATATCTTAACTTTCGGAGTAATTACAGGGATCAGTAAAATTGTATTTAATAGAAAATAGAGAATTGAAACTATTCACTGTGTAGTATTATGCTGCACATGAATTCTTCAAAAATTCTGGTCAGTTAAATCAAATTAACTTATCGTACGTAGAACGAAACCATGACTGTGCAAGAAAATAATAATACTCAAATTCTGAAACATTTGCTAAATTATGAAAAAGACAATTTCGGAAGCGGTAACATTATCGTGGAAACAATAGTAAGGAACGTAAATAACATTTTAGCCTGGCAAACAAATAATACTTGCACTAGAGTTGATAAATATATAATTAAGAGTAAATATTCTCAGTCCACCTTTTTTTAATTCAGGTTGGTTGGTTGGTTATTAGTGATTCCGTTAGTTATTAGTGATTCCAACAGCTTAGGTCATTAGTCCCGTAAATGTAGTGCATTTTTTCCTCAGGAGGAGGCAGGGAACTTCCTCCGCTGGATGGGAGATCCGGCAACGACCTACTGTCGGATAGCGGGGTTTCCCGCATCCAGGTATCTCCCACCAGCGGGGCACCGTCCCTGCTGGAACAAGCTTTAAGCTCCCGACCGGTCTGCCGGCATCTGTGGTAGTGCATATTAGTGTGTATGTGTGTGTGTGTGTGTGTGTAAGGGGTGAGGATAGGACAAGGAGAATAGGAAGGAAAGATCGCGTGCAATCCGTGGTCCATTTTTTAGGATACTGCTCCGGCATTCGCCTGGTGTTAATCGGTAAAAAAAACGAAAAACTACCTATCAGAGCAGCCGGCCATTAGAATTCTCCTCCAGACAGCGACTGAATTCGACCTAGCTGAGAAGCTAATGTCGAAAATTCTGCCATCGTCTGGACTCGAACCTAGGACCTCCCGGTCAGAAGGACTGCAGTGACATCAGTTGATGCCCTGAACCATCTCTCCCGGTTTTAATTAAGCTTCGTAGTGTTCTGAAGGTAAGGTGTGTAGACACAATCAGGGGATAACTACTAATGATTCGAACTAAACTTTTTGTAAATTCCCGCTCCGTAAAGTCATAAACCCAAACGCGAGGACCCATCGGCCCACTCGTGTCATTCCCCCGCAGAACCCGTCCCCCTCGCTTATCTGGCGTCTGGATCCTCACAAAACACTCTTCGGAGGGCGCTGGCTCCGGCGGGCGCGCGGCGCGAGCACCGGCGCGGCGGGGCGGCTGGCTCAGCGCGCTCTCCGGGGAGCAAACGTTGACTCCATCCGTTGAAGAATCCGAAAGGCAAACGCAAGAGGAGCAGCAGCAGCGGCGGCGGCGGCGACGCGCTCAGCGGCCTGGCCGCAAGGGGACACACAATGCGCAGCGTCCATAAATCTTCGCCAGTCTCCGCGGCGGGCCCACTCTCCCGCCGGACCGTTACCCTCCGCCCCCTCCCCTCCGCGTCACACCCCGCGCGCGCACGCCCCGCTCCAAGCGCCGCGCCGCGGCGGCTGATCCCCTGACGTCATTCTTGGTCACGGACTCCGCAGATCCCGGCGGAACTAAGGCACCAGGACATGTGGGCTGCGGCGGTGGCTGCGGCACTCCACGGATATTTCCTATTGTTTGCCACCGCTCCAGGAATGAAGTCACGTTCACATTGCAGCTCTAGACACAGGAAGCTCAGAATTCACTAAAATCTACAATGCCATAATTTCTTTTCAAATTATGTACTAGGATTAAATGTTATTATAAATATTCATTAATGTTTAATTATATTATTGTCACTTGATTTGAGACTCAAATGTAGAGGTGCACATTACTAATGTCGGGGTTTTACAAATTTTAAGTAATAGTACAAAAATTATACGTTGCACTAAAGCCAATGAAAGCGTATGCGATTTCATGACCAAAGGTATACGGGGCAAACGCAAAAGAAAATTGGTGTTATTAATTCAGTGTTTTCTCGTAATTATTACTGTAAACAACTTACTCAAGACAGAACATATCAGATAATAATCTGCAGAGCAAAGACAAACTGAATCAGCAGACAAACCAATCGATATTCTTGTACATTGAACGCAAAACTAGTTTGCACGTCAAATCATAGTAAATGTATTTTTTTTTTTCTTTTACGCTTTCAGATCCGTCCCTACTATTTTGATCAAAGTAATATGTCCATCGCACATTTTCTCCAGAAATCCAAGATGTGATGATTCTAAAATATTAAATAAACACGTCCACTTTTGAGACCTAAATCGATGGCTTTTCCTCAGTTGCAGAGAAACTGCGACGCGCGAAGGCCCGCCCTCCGGAGGCAGACGCCGCCCGTGGCACCATCCAGCGGCGACGCCAGGAAGCGCGAGGGCGTCCCGACGCCGCCGTCGCCGCCGCCACCAGCGGCGCCCTGGGGCGCGCGCGCCCTCGAGGGGCTGGCCCGACGCCCACCGCCGCGACGCCGCTGCTGGCGGAGTTCGAAAAATGGCGCGGGCGAAGGGCGCGGGCGGCCCAGGCGGCTGACCCAATTAGACGCGCAGTTTTTCATGCTAATTCCCGCGCGCGCCGCGCCGATCGCTGGCCCCAGCCGTTGGGCGGCCGGGAGGGCGAGAGGGCGAGAAAAGCAGCGGGAGAGCGAACGAGTTGGGCGGTGCGGGGTAGGGGGAAGACTGCATTAGAGGGCGAGTGGCTTGTCGGACGGTTGATGGCCGATCGGGTTTTGGACGGCGGGAAATTAAAAAATTCCACTCGTATGGAGGGGAGGCTTTGGGGTTCTGGAAATGACAGTACATGCATCAAACCATTCATCACACACAAAACAATCCTAGAAACCTTTGTAAAAACTATGAAGGGCATTTATGCACATGAAAATGATGGTTGTATTTGGGAATGATAGAAAAGAAAATCCAGAAGGAATATCAGACAATCGATAGAAATTTGGTGATTAAGGAGAACAGGGCAGACGTTAGAAACTTGTGTGAAGAAGAAATGGACTCCCGGCTGAGCCAATGATCGGGTCTGCAAATTCAGTATCCTCGGGAGAGTGGTTTGACCTGGTACGTGTCATGCAGTCAGGTGGGTGGGTGGCCAGATGAGCAGTCATGCAGGTGAGCGTTTGTGCGAGCCTTTGGGTGGTCGGGACTCGGCTAGAGGGAGGGGGCGCGGGCGTGCAGATGAGCGGCTGGCAGGCGAGGGAGGGGCGTGGAGGGCGCGCGGCGCGGTGCGGCGCGGCGCGGCACAGCGGCCGGACGAGTGGGCAGCAATTAAATGCGTGTTATCTTATTGGAACGCGCGTAATTAAAAATTAAAACGCTCCCGGGCGCCGGCGGTGCGCGGACCGCGCAGGGGAAGTGGGAGGGGGAGGGGGAGGGGTGGTGGCCGCAGGGGCGGACGCTCGCCGGGCAGGTGACGAGCGTGACGCGTCCACGGCGCCCTTCACCTGCGCTGCCCTCGCGCGCGCTCGCCTGCGACTGTCACCTCTTTTCACAACGGCGCCGCTGTTGTTGGACATCAGCACCCAGTGCACCATGGCACGTTACAAAATGTTATCCAAGATTCGCAAATACCAACAGTAGCGGCAACTTCAAAAATGAGAAGCATGCAATATCAGGAATGGCAAGGAAGACACTCAAATCAACAAGCAAAGAACATTTTAGATAACAATCGTGATTCTAATAGCTAAGCAGGATTAAGATACTACATTTCAGTCATAGATTTTAGTTGAGTTCATCGAAAAAGAGTCACTACTTTCTAACTTCACACGTGTTTCTATGTACAATACGGATGCCTAATGTTGTGTACAAGAACAAATTGCAAATAAACAGAACATATAAAACATGTCATGTTTTGCGACCCATATTTAAACACTATCCTAAAACAAGGTTTTGTGTAGTTCACGGATATTTATAAACAATATGGATGTGTATTATATCAGTGCAATAGAACTCAGGGCTTCTTTTCAATATTCATTTTGATGTAGATAGACGTCAAATTCCTATTCTAAGTGTACATTTCGTGCAAATATTAAAATCTAATTTTAAGATGAATGCAGAAAAAACATGTTCTGAAATAATGATTAGTATTTCATGTAGATGCCCAAAGAAATATTTTAATAATTGAGGTATATTTCTGTAACGATGCGTGAATAAATGTGACTAAGTGAATCAAATTGACATGGTTTCACGAAACCGTCGAAGAGCAGAGCAGAGGCATTGATATCTTAGTTCTCGCACACTGGGCAACACGTTACAATACTATATTAAGCCATTACTTTGCATAACAGTCAGCTTCAGCAGACATGTGTAAATGAAACCTTAATAACTTCAATTTTTTTCTTGATAAAGAAACGTTTTTTACTTTTGTATCAAGATTATAATGATGCAAGAATGAGTGGCTTGCTGCGAATCGCCTTGCACATTAGCTATGTAATTTCTCTCTGTGGTATCGTACACAATTGCACCTTGATCTCCAATCACAACGTTTGTTTACGAGGAACAATCATTGTGGTCCCTTGAGTAAAATGACGGATCCAAGGCAGCACACGGTGCTACGTGAGAGAGACCGATGTTCCTTCTTTGAATATAAATTGTTATAGCAACTTAATCTGTTTTGATAATCGCAGTTAACAATGAATTACATTATCAGAGCCCACTTCTCTTGGATCAGGGATCTTCTATCTGTTATATCAGCCATCTGTAATTGCTTATTGATTTCGTTAATCGTTAAGGTTGGTCCCCAGTCGGGGGTCAGTATATCTGATGAAGCTTTGATACGAATTCAACACTGAGAGACAAACTGAAAATTCTATGGAGCGGTAGCGTTTCATAATGTAAGAGTAAAATGTGAAATGCATAATACTCAGAATCCTTCATTTCGCTCAAACAAGAGGGGATAGCCGATTCACTGACCGCCGGGCATTGAGTCAAAATATGATTGATCCAACAATTTTCCAAGGGAAAAATATTTTGTAAAAGACATTTATTTAACCAAAAACATCCATCGAACAAAGAAAGCCGTTTGATCTCAAATGAGCTCCCACAAATAACAAATAATTAATTGTAATTTCCTGGTCATTCCAAAACCCTCGTGCTGTGGAAGCCTTGACCCTCGGACGGCGCGAGGGCGTGGGGCGACCCTTCGAGGGTTCCCAGCGCATTTCACCCCGCGAATGAAATCAATTCCAATTTTTTAGCGCGCAGATCAATAGGCGGGCGCGCGGCGCGATGCGGCGGCTGGGGTGGGGCGGGGGGAGGGGCGAGGGGGGGGAGGAAGCTGCGCGCGTTCATTAGTGGAAGAGCCCGCGCGCCCCCGCACCAGACGCCACGTGCACGCCGCGACGAGGGAGCACGTTCCTTTGTGCACTTTGAATACGTTTGTTGGAATAAGAGCGATGGGTGCCTTCCAGTACACTACCAAGACCAACACCTAGTTAAATTGGATCTCAAGCAAAAATATGGATACGTTTTCTGTTAAAATTGGAAACAAAATATTTTCGACTGGAGTTATAGTTGCAATTAGTTTACAGTTCAAAACAATAGAGATCTGTTATTGTTAATACGATTTTAAAAGAGAAAATTTCGATTTAAATTGCGTTTAAGTAGGTCATGAATAGGAATGAAAATTAATAGGAGTTTATATTACCCAAATCTGAATCTCTTGTTTTTCTGTGTATTTTATTTAATTGGACATATTAGCCAATTTTATGTAAATTTTATTTATAAATTCATATTTATTTTCTTATATTGCCCAATCTTATAATGTTTTTATTCTTATATATGTTTGATTAAAATCGGAACTAGAACCACACCTTGTAATACTATTCATCACTGTATTGATTCCTTTGGCTGTGTTATTTGCACCAAATAAGTATGAATACAGCAGACGGACATTTCGAAAATAGGAGACGCTGAGAAAAAACTGGCTCATTATAACGTTAGAAATATTTGTGTCTAGAAAAATATAATTCTATAATTTTCCTGTTAAACCTCACAAAATTTGAGGAAGTGAAAGTTGCATGTATGTTGAATGTTATGTATACAACATTACCGGAAAATGCAATTTATCTTAGATTCTTTCAGAAGCCTGACATTTCCAAACATCAAAAGATTTATGAATTTATGTAACATAATATAATTATTTATACGTATCCTGTTTCGCACTGTAAATAAATAAAATCGAACGTCCTCAGAAACACAAATACAAACATAAGAACTGAATGCATTGGAAAAGTAATACAGTCATCAAAAACTAATTTTGAGATCAAAAGCAGGTCTACAGTGATTGAATGTGTAGTAGATTGTCAATGTCTGTTTTTGCATCACATTGATAAAAAGAGCCACAAACAATCGTTTATCTTTTATGGTTACGCCCACATAAAAGAGTCATCAGGACATGCTTATACTCTAAAAGTTTTGACCACCTAAAGCAAAAATGACCACAAGTTTGAAGGGTTATGAAAATGTTATATCCATCACTTACGACAAGCCGACTCTCACGCCCCTGGCGGCAGCATTTTGCGACTTCGAACACTACGCTGCAAACATGTTTCAAGAAGAAAGTCGTCAATCACGAGGAGCAAACATGGAATTCGTGCGCAAACATATTCTGCAGCGTCCATGCGGAAGAACAACAAACATTTGTTCGAGAAAGTTGCCTCAAGAGCCCTAAATCGACGAATATATTTGCATGCGGGTAAGTTTCCAGGCATCTCGGCTCCTCGAATGGCGGCGGTAAACATCTCCCACCGTCCCACGCAGTAAAATTCACCGAAACGTCCACTTCGACCCTTCGGAAGCGACAGAGGCAAGTAAAAACATCCGGCATCACTCAAACTTCCTCGTAGACTTACGAGAAAAAGACATCACAACACTGCACTGCACTTCAAAACCACACACAATCGGAAAACAATGTACTGTTTCAATGACATTCATAAAACAAATTTACCATAAAGAACAATTCGTTTACAAGACATACGAGTAGCGTCGTAGCGCACTTCACAAACGGAAATCACAATACATCACTGACACGTTTCCTAAAAGCACAATGGCAACACCACTCAGCCTCAAGCGGGCCCGAGTCATACAGCGGGCGTTGGCCGGCGAGGGCTGCAGCCGCGGAGAATCGAACCCGGGTCGCGCGTCTCCACGTGCATCGCGCGCCGCGGCGGCGGCAGGACTAGCGCGAGGCGGCGTGCGGAGCTGCAGGGACGCCGGCGGGGCAATAAAAGGGATCGTTTTGAATCCACGTCAAGTGGACAAAATTTATTACTCTCCCTCCCCCCGGGCGCCTCCCCGTGTCCCGCTCGCCTCCCAGGCCGCCCCGCCCCGCCCTGCTACCCCGCTTCGCTCCGCGCCCTCCATAGAATCGCCCTACTGCTCGCTTGCTCGCTCGCTTGCGCGGCCCCCGCCGTCTTGCGGATAAAGGCGCGAGGGACATTAATTTCTCATTTTCACGGCGGCGACGGAGGCGGCGGCGGCGGTGGCAGCGGGTCAGCGGGTCAGCGGCGGCGGAGGAGGAAGAGGCGGCAGATGCGGAGGCGGCGGCCTTTCACGGCCACCTAGATTTATGTGGCTTGCCCGATTTCGCGCGCCCCCGCCCTTACGGAAGCACGGCTATCGAGAGGGCCCTGGGGTGAGGTGGGGCGGCCGGCTGTTGCGTTGGATTTGTTCGCGAACGGGGAAGGGGAGTTACTTTATAGTGCCATTGTACAGATGGATGTGCCCCAGTGGAAAGCGTCGTCGGTATCACAGTTACCAGTAGGTTGGAAAAATCTGTTTCAATTTTAGAAGTTCAAAATATGCTTTTCTTGATTAATTACTCGATTGCCCGAATGCAAAAAATGAGTCATTCGGTTGGCTGTGGAATTAGCTTGTTGGTTTGTATCTACCCAGCACACAAGATACTTCACCGTTTATAATCGGATAAAGTCAAAATTACTTCATATTCTTCTGGTAGTAACCTACACTAGATATTATTTTTATTTCAGAATTTAGTAGTATTATTTATTGTTTGATTTATATCCCCAATCAATGGCCTATAATGTTTTCAGTAAGACATCCTTCTTACACATTGTACAGATGAAATAACAAATAGCATTCCAAATAACGAATTGTTGAAGATTGTCCAATACCTCTCGAAGACATCATTACGGAACGTTTTTTTTTATTTCAAATAATATTGAAGTGAGATACAATAAAACCTTGTCGTTAAAGAAAGTTAATACCGGAAGTGGTTTAACAAAGAACGTAAGAAACATTTCACAAAAACACACTACACAGATAGTATACGCTTCCTTCAGTACCATCCATCAGGATGTATGTCTAGTTTCTTTGCAGTAAACTCCCAAATATAGTTTTGCAACAGATACTGGTGCGCCTGGATTCACTCGCTAATGTTGAAATCACGATCATAACATTTTATATTGCTTGATCGTATACATTCTAGGTTTCAAGAAAAGCCATTATATAATATGGCACATTGCAGAAACTGGTGTCTACTAGCATTATCTACAAATACTATGCAGTATAATGCTTCCGCATGAACCAGAAAAAGTGTTTTAAACCAGCAATTTCTTTTATCCGCCGCTCGATTCGAACTCAGGTCGCTCGAGTTAACCCTCCAAGCACGTTACGCCTACAATATCGACCGTACGATAAACCCCTTTCTCGATACTTGAAAATAGCGATTACTTGCATTATTTTTAATTTTTGCAATTTTCGAAAAAAAATTCAGAATTCAATTAAAATGAAACCTGCGCCCTTTGCTCTACCAGAGATAAAAATTAATGAAATAATTGAAATCGCTTTTGAGATATTTTTATAATAAATTGGTGTTAACTTCAAGCAGAAATTACGCGAAAAAAATCTGAATTTTTTCACAAATTTTCATTTGATCTTATTTAAACATTATTCGATGACGTGCCTTTCAACTTCCGTTACGGGTAACGCGTGGTGTGTGAGGCCGCGAAGTTTTAGACAGAATATTTCCAGTGTTTTTCACTTCTTAATGACTAAACATATTTCTCACTTTAACAATGATAGAATAACGCAGAAACTAAAAGTATTTCTAATTAATACATAAAACAATTTTAATATATTGTAATACAATATAATTATTTTTCGCAATGTAATGTTCTCTACTCGTTCTTCATGATTAGTTTATCTAAGTACGCGTAGAAGGGATTTTTAATCGTTAATTACTGCATTAAAACTCTGTATTTAAACAACGAAAATGTATTGTGCCATGAAAAGTATCCATTAATATAAAACGTGCAACGCGTCATTTAATGGTTTTTGAAGTCTCTTTTACAACTATTTGTGTCGGGCTTTTCCATAGAAGTATCTGTTGCGGTACTGATCTCACTTTCTCCTTTTCCTTTCTCGTTTCATCTTGTGCTGCCATTTCTTCTAATACTTCAATTTCCCTTCTTCTACCTCACCTCGTTCTTTACGAACTCCTCTTCATCATTCGAATCGAGTTTACTTTCAACGACCAAATCACGGCACTGTCATTACCATCAAGGATTTTCATTGACTAATTATATGCACCATCGAAAGTAGGATCCTAGGGAGGCACACTCGGTGGTCGTCCAGCAAGTTCACACAGTTTGGCTGTGGCAAGAAAAGTTCCACTACTGGTGATGTGCGGCATGCGCGATCGCTCGGAAACTTCAACTGACTCTCGGAGCTAAACGGCTACCACTGGATCCTCTGCCCAGGGTGCCAGAAAGAGATGGAGGTTTATTCAAGAAAAAAATTCTATGATTAATATAGAACTTTTGCTGATATTTTTAGAACTAGAGTGTTTTCCGAAAATGGGACCAGCAACAGTGTTTTTCACTGTTCTTTACCGCACACGAGCAAAACATTTAATGACCAAATTTGGAGCCTTTTGTGAAATAATAATTTGTTTAAAAAGTGACATTTCACACAAAATTTCGCGAAATATTCTCACATATTTTCGAAAAAATGTGCGTGGCTTTATTTAAAGATATTTGAAAAACAGATATCATTAAGAAAGCAAATTCTATTTGGAACATAGCAGCCGTAGGAAGACGCAAAAAAAATTGAACTTTTGCAACCGTCGAAAAATTCAACAAAAATGAGACATGTGCCACTTTTAACCGTCTTTTAAGCTATCCGATGGGGGGAAAATGTTTAATTAAACAAAATCGGAGTCATTTTTGAGAAACTTTTGAAAATGATAAGGCTTTATGTAAAGAACCCCCAAAAGTCAAAATATCCTTTTCAAACCCACAGGGTCTCGAGTAGGTTCAGATCGATGGGCGAACATCAATTTTTGAGAAAATCATTAGAATGACTTAGGTGCTACCGTTGTCCCATAGATGGACAGACGTTTTGCCGTCAATCGATTTTTCGGTCTAAAGGACCTAGAAATCGTGTTCTGTCTATACAATATGTTAAAGACAGTAATTGACTACGTACAGGAACAAATTAAATTAATTTTTGTTTCGATTACATAAAGGCATATGACACGGTTTTGCATGATTGACTAATCTACATCCGGCCAATATATGTAATAAATCTCATAAATGTGCATTTCCATCATAAACAAATGGTGCGCCGTTATTCATATCACCTCGATAATTAAGAAGTGATTGTAAAGGCAACGGACATTAAACATTCGTTGATTTTCGAAGATGAACTACCTACAACACAAGTGTATCCCCTCTACACCCAAATCCATCAATAACCCCTTTCCCTGGACGGTAATAGGGTCACATCTGTCTCCAATCTATCTGGGAGCGTAAATAAGGATGGTTCCTTTCACACACAACCTTGGGGAAAGGACCGAAATAGGCCCACGAGCATAAATGTAATGGTACAGGACCGAGATGGGCTTAAGGGCTACCTCGACATGTTCAGGGAATTCGAGGAGGCTCTTTTCTGGTATTGTTCCCATACGAGTTGTTTCCATGCGAGGCTTGGGCAGGTCCCTTGCTGGAGCTGGGGGTGGGGGCAAAATCGAAAAAGTAGTCCCGATTCAAAAGAAAGGATGACAAACTACAAGGGTGTCTATGCCCTTTTTTATAAAAGAAACTAGTTGTGATGGTATCAATGCTTTCTGGGAGATCGGTTTTACAGTGCGCTAGTTCTCTGATTTCCAGGCGTAGTCCGAGTGGAACAGTTCCTCATCGCCCGGTCTCGACTCGCGTTGACCCACTACAATGTCACCAACGCGCATGGTGAATGGCTTTAAAATAAATGTAAAAATCACTCGGGGTATACTTTGAATTACAATTCCCCCTTTATTTTTTTATATGTGATACTAAATTATTAACTAAATAATTATTTGCGGTTCCATTTTAGAGGAATAATAGGTTTAAATTTTGTGACTATCTTTATTTGTAATTGATACAAGCCGTTGACGATAATAATTTAAATAGAAGAAAATCTAACTTGAAATAACAAAATCACTGAATGTTTTTGAAGTCACAATAAGATTTTCCGGTCGAGTCATATCCTATAATTCATTGAGAATATTAGAGGATAACATTATTTTCTTTATGATTTTTGGAAGAAAGAAGGGCAATCTGATTTTTAATGAACTTCTTTCACTTGCCTTACAGAATTAATAACCTCCTTGTACTACATTGGCTATACTAATTTTGTACTTGTATATCTCGAATTTTTCCTGCAAGTACTCCACTCCACTTCGTGTAATAAATATCATGTGCTTGGGTTATTTGAAAAGTCCCATTCAATTATATGATAGAAATCATCCAAAAGAAGTATTAAAAGTAATAGGAGCAATTCTTTAAATAAATAACGTTTCTGCGGTAAATAAGTTCAGTAATTACGAAATTAGATACAAGAACAAAACATAAATTGTATATACTAATTTTCGACAAAATTATGTCTTACTGTCAGCATAGAATGTAAAAGATAAAATGTTTCTAAAATTTTTTATAAGCAACAGGCCATTTACAATTATAAATTTTTAAATCAAGTTTCTTTAAAAGTCCTTTTTTATCGCGTCATAATTGAAAAATGATCATCGTCGTAACTAACTGTAGCGAATTCTTAACTTCTCGCTCTTCATCTCAAAACTATTTTTTCTTCGGCATATCTCGCCAAACTTTCACTTTATCGAATCACTTCATCCAGTTCATTTTCGCGCACGGCCGCAGGGTGCAGTTTTTCACCCGCGCGTTCTCCATTTTTATTTATCATCCGTTGCGAATGATTTGTTTTTGGGCGGCGTAGGAGGCCGAGAAAAAACGCCGGCGTGGGCGGGGAGGCGGGCAGGGGCTTCCGAAGGCGGCGGCCGACGCTCGCCAGCGCGCGAAAGAACGAAATAATCCGCACCCCCGACATGATTGATGACCGGTAGCGATAATTTGAATTCCTGGTGCCGTTTCTTTTATTTTACGCCGCCACCGCCGCCGCGGCCGACTTAATTATAAAACTTGCACCGTATAAATCGGGATCCGGCGCGAGCCCCAAACCGCGCCTCCGGCCGGCAGGCGGTGCGGCGGCGGCGGTGGCGGCCGAGCCAGCGTTGGTTGGGAGGCCTCCGGCTCCAAGCGAGCGGAGCGCACTGCCCAGCTGCACTCAATCACTAGTCACAATGATTGAATAATACAATATTTTATGAAGAATGAAACGAAACAATCCTACACAGAAAAAATATCTTTCAACCTCCTTTATTAGCAGTTTGAAATTCAAACTAAAACAAAATATTAAATTAATTGTTAATAAATTATATCTAGGACCCTTCCTGGGTAACCTTAGATATTGTAAATCAATGTTTTGTTGTTCTTGTTTATTGAATTAAGAATATCATGTAATTGTACACGTTCTTTAAAGACATTTGTATGTCGAACAAAACCGCTAGTCTACTTCATCCTCAGTGACCAAGTAACGTGGTTAATTCAGAATAAAGTAAAATCGTAATGTATCTTGTTGTAAGTAAATTGTTTGTGAAAGATTCCGTGTCATTTCTCAACGAAAACACACGTTTTCCACTCTGCATTTCTAGTGTTCCATTCGGCAGAATGCAGAATTCCATTCTTCAGAATGGAACTTTTCAATATTTCTGCTGCTTCAATGTTAGATTCATCACAGATTATGTCAATTGATTGGGTGAATTCAAAGTTAGTATTTTTCTTGTATTCAAAGTCAATCTGTTCATGATGTTACATAGTATATGAAATATTCTGTGGAGAGTCCTTTCGTGTAGAATTCATTTTCATGTAATGTTAGTATATTCTTGTGGTGTGTTGTCGAAACCCTTGCGGTTCATTAGTCGCATATAATCAGCTGATGATCGTCGTTGGTATCAGTCAGTAACGTGATGCATAGTAGCGTGTTCAGAAGCATATCAATTTTTCCTCAAGTTCTGCTCGGTACCCACAAAAAGTATTCACAAATGGTGCACTAGCAGATAGCTCTTGCAGAAAAATACTCTTGAAGACACTCTCAATCGATGCTTCTATGCCTTAACACAAAAAACAGTGTTTCCCAAGGAAAACTTTTGAATTATCTTACTCCAAGAGATCCGTTGGTTCAATATCAATAATTGACTATGCAATAAATTAGCAAAGAACCCCAAAATACCGGTTCAGAAAGCTCCAAGTGTCCTATTCTTCTTATTAATTATTCATTTCATACGAATTTTGACGTACCATTGTTACAGCAAGTGGACAATATACAACTGCACAGTAATCTAGCAATTATAAATAATTCTATAATGTCCTAATAAAATGTGAAAATTGTGCAGGTACAGAGTTCCAAAATAATGACAAACTTATACTATCTTTTAAATAATTACATTGAAAACACTAATTAGTAAAAAAGACGAATCGAGGACACATTTTGAAGAGAGTTTTGCTTTCAGAACTGTAGGCGCACACTTGTATCTATGTGATTAAATATGAGTGTAACCAGAGAGACCCCACAAATATCCCAAATCAACAGTGAAGTGACAACCTTCTTGAATGTATGCTTTGAAGTAAACCTGTATACAACGATTTGTGTGAAAATATTGCCAAAGAGGTTTCTCGGGACAGCAAACACATCCCCTTAGGATCTTGATGGTCCTGGAGCGAGACCGATGGCTGGCGGACGATATTCGGAGGCACGCAGCAAAACAGTGGCGGCGGCGTGGGGGAGGGGGGGTGGGGCTAATTAGTTGTTCGCTGCATCGGCCAGCGCCCGCCGCGCCAGCCCCGGCGGCAGCGCCAGCGCCGGACAATGGAGTGCAGCGACGGGTAGTTCAATCTGCGATTACGGCGCGGGCCCAGCCCCCCCCCCCTCCAACCAACCCGCCGCCCCACCCCCACAACCCAGTCGATTACGGACGCGCAGGTAAACCAGCTCCCGGAATGGAGTTTTTGTTCAATGCTCAAGTAATAAGCTTTGTTTTCTGGGCGGGTTCGGTTATTATCTCTCGAAATATTACGAAAAGAAATTCGGCGCAACATGTTTTAACGCTTTATTAAATTTTCCATTTCAAGATCCTTTCGCAGTCCGACGTATGATAATATTCACCAATCTCGTACAAGGAGAGAATGGTGTTGTTTTGTAATTTCAACATAAAAACAAGAATTAAAGCATTAAATTCATAGATCTCATTTCATTCATTCATTTATCTACAATGAATAATTATATATTTTTATTTTATTTTATCGAATTACCTAGTCATATCGAATGAAATGTTCATCCTTTGGTGTCTCACTGGTTGGATAAGACTCAATTATGAGGTTTTGTATCTCACTGTACGTCTGTTATTTTTTTATTCAGTAAAATCCTTTCAACGTCAACTAATGAATTTTCCGATCAACGAATTTTGCGTAATTTATATCGATAATGTAAAACAAGATTCCCGTTAACAGCTGTTAGTTCGTTTAACTTTGAGAAAACAACCCAGATTATTTCAATGTTGTTTACAACATTATTTACAATAAATAAGTCTAAAGCAAAGTATAACGTCATTATACATCGAATTTTCAAATAAACACCAGTAATTATTAAATTCTACACAAAATTCTCCCTTACGTTTAAATTTTTTTAGTTTTTCAGTAGAGATTTTTTATATATAAGCTTATAATTAGTCTCAAAAGAATGGAATTTGCCCAATAGGTCTGTTTATATAACAAATTTCAGAGTACAAAAAGGAATTTTTTCAATCACTATTCAAGTAAGGTGTGCCTTTGGCGAGTGGGACTGATCGAGACGTAACAGGCCAGATTGAGGCAGATCGGGTCGAAACGCTGTGGTGCAGAGATGAGAGACCGAGTGGCACTCAGTGGGACCGAGCGGGTCCAAGCAAGGCTGAGCGGCGAGCAGCGACGTCAGTTAAATAACATCTACAGTATTCGTTCGTTTTTACCTTTTCTTCCTACATGGAGTGAAAATACTGGAATCACCCCAACAACACGATCTCGCGTTTACGGTGGTAAAATTCATATTTAAGGTTCTTTTGAGCTGAAACCTCGCACACATGCCTTATTAGTGCTTTTCCAAAGATAGTTAAGATTGGTACAGGTGGCGAGAAGATTCACGCAATTGTCTACCGGAAAGGCGGGATGTATGTATGTGTCTGTCTGGATGTATGTATGTGTCGCGCATAACTCTGCATCTTGGGAAACACGCCAGGAGTAAGATCTAGTGGTTCAGTTCCGGAGGTTATTAAGATAGTTTAAATTTGGGGGGTACTTTTATGAAGCATCTGTGACATTTTCAAAAAAAGCAGTAACTTTTTTTATTTTGCTGGAAAATAGTAACAGACTATACATATTCATAAGTATACGGAGTGCATGTATAAACATGGTAGTAGTTTCATTAAATCCACCAAGTTTTGAAAATTGCGAAGTTCAAATTCATTTTCGAACCTGTCCTAAATCTCCAATATTACATGCAACAATTTATTATTTGGCTAATTAATCCCCGAATTCGAGATCTTAGACTATGAGCACTTATTGAGTAATAATTACTGACACTAAGAAAAGGAAAAGTTTTAGAATGTCGCGCATACCCACAAATTCTTACTAGATGTGCGATAAATACATGGGCAATGCCAAGTACTTCAGCTAGTAAAAAAAAACAAAACACATCAATAGTTTTCCGCTTTACATTCAAATATGATAGATAATTCATTTTGTCCCTTAAGATTAGACTTAACAACCTTTTGTAAATTGCGGGTTCACAATACTGTAGACGCAAAGAGCTATTAAATCTCGCGTCCATAGAATCACTAAATCGACAATTTATGTCATATGATGTAGTTCTACCAAAATCCATTTTATGTTTCTCCTCAAGTATTAATTGTTTAGGGAACACAAACGACTCTGTTGGGTTTTCAATGTTCCAAAAAAATTATACCATTATGTGAGTAATTATTTTCAGGATCAAACTTAAACAAGTATCTGACATTACTGAGCACATCGGTCATATAAACTGAAAAATTGTGATATTTGCAATAAATGTATTAGATAGGTAGTGTCTTCAGAAAAACGAGCGTTCCAAAACGTGTGTTACCTCCTAAGAAGAATGGACGAACCTGATCTAGAACATCACGTAGACGTTCTACGGCGTCATTCCATCCACTGACGCATCTCAGCCCTCAGAGAGCGTCCGCTGCAGAGGGTGGTAACTGCCCTCGCCCTCGGAGCCCCAGAGGCAGCTGGGAAGGCCCTCCCCCGCCGCCTAGCCGCGTCCCGTCGGAGGAGGGCGCGCACCGGGACGGACGACGTAGACGACGACGGATCCCGTCGCAAAAACGGCTCGTCCGGAAACCTCGGGCCGCGCTTTTTCCTCCCCTTTTTCTCGCGCTTTCCAGAGGTCGCAGCTGCGGCGCGATTCCGCCGCCGCCGCCGCCAGCGCCACAGTCGACTTCCCTTACCGCCGGGAGCGCTCGCGTGTTGTTGAGCGACTTCAGGCGGCGCTACTGGTTTCCACGGTGGCAGAGCCTAGGCCTCTGGCCGGCAGTAGTAGCTTAGACAGCCTCTTAAAATTCTAGGGTTTGAGTCCCGACGGTGGATTTTCAGCACTAGTAGGGTCGAACTCTTACATTGTCTGGAGGACTGATTGATTAGTGATTCTATGATCATTAGTCGCGTAAGTGTAATGCTTTTTTATCGCGGGAGGCGGCGGTGATCTTCCATCGCTGGTTGAGAGATTCAGCGCCGACCTATACGGCTTGATATATTTTTTACCAACCAGGTATCTCTCATCAGCGGGGCATCTCACCAGTCAAGACATGCTCGAAAATCCCAATTGCTCTCCCGGTATTTGTATTAGGGTAGTGCATGTAAGTGTGTTTTACTAACAGTAAGGATAGGGCAAGGAGGATGAAAAGATCGAGAGCGGTCCTTGACCCGTTTGGAGGGTATTCACTCCGGCATTCGCCTGGTGTTGATTGGAACAAAACACGGAAAAATTCCGATCAGAACAGCTGGCCCCTAGAATTCTTCTCCAGAGAGCGACTAAACTCTACCGGGAGAGGTGGCTCAGGGCATCACCTGGCGTTACTGCAGTGCTTCTGAGGGTTAGAGTCCCGACGGTGGCACGATTTTCGACACTAGCCAGATAGATAGGTCGAGTTCTGTCGCTACCTGGAGGAGAATTCGAGGGGCCGGCGGTTCTGATCGGTAGTTTTCCGTGTTTGGTTCCGATCAACACCAGGCGAATGCCGGAGCAGAACCCTAACAAACGGGCCACGGGCCACGGACCGTAACAAGCTGCCGGACTTACTTGATTTCTTTACCACGAAAGGAACAAAACTTTACATCAATTGAAAATTCTCTAGAATTGTCCTCCGATCACTCCCCAGTGATATTAACTATTCACTCTCACATAATAGAAAATAATTTTAAACATAGTATTTAAAAAAATTGGAGTGACTTTCAAGCATGGCTGAATATAAACATTACTGCAAACGTTGCTCTAAAAAGTGAATTCGATATAGATGAAGCAGTTGAATTTTTAACCACAAGTATTCAGCAACCAGCAAGTATTCAGCACCAGAAACGTACGAAACAGCTACTCGCAAATGTTCCAAAATAGTTGATTGAGATGAAACGAAAAATGAGGCGACTTGAAAAAGTTTCGCAAACCACACATGATTTAAACGATAAACGAAACGTCAACAGGGCAGCGCAAGGTCTTAAAAGATTTCTACAAGATCTACATGCAAATGAGACTAAGGAGTATCTCGAAAGACTGTTACCAACCAAAGACACTGACTACTCTATGGAAAGCCACGAAACGCATTTAATATCAATAAAAACCCTGTACCGCCTATACGTGATAAACATGGTAACTGGTCTAGAACTAACCTCGAAAAAGCAACAGTATTTGCGGAACATTTTGTGTGTTTTTCAACAGTTCCCATCTGATGAAGAAGGACAAGAAAGAAATATTATTCAGTTCATTAAAGCCCCGTATCAAATGTCGCTATCAATAAAGCATTTCAAGACAACAGAAGTGTCATATGCATATATACATATTATATTCGGATCAACTCTCAGAAAGTACCTGGCTAGGATCTCATCGCCAGCGTTGTTCTGAGAAATCTACAAAAGAAAAAAGCCCTAGCATTGGTAACTTTTTTCAACGCCATTATTAGAATTGGACATTTTTCCTCTCAATGGTCAGTCAAATTATTGTTATCCCAAAACCAAGGAAACCTACTTCCGTAGTATCTTCATAAAGGCCTGTAAGTTTATTGTCGATCTTGTCAAAAGTCTTTGAAAAGCTTTCCCTGAAGCGGATACTTCCAATCATATCAGAAAACAATATAATTTCAGACTACCAATTCGGCTTTAGGTTGAAACATGCACCTACCTGAACAAATCCACAGAATAGTCAAAGTCATCAATGAAGCGCTGGAGAAGAAACTATATTGTTCTAGCGTCTTTTTGGACGTAGTCCAAGCTTTTGACAAAGTATGACACTTAGGGCTTTTATATCAAATCAAAAATATATTATCCCACCCATTCTTTGCACTACTTTACTCTTATCTTACTAGAAGACGTTTCCAAATAAAATTCAAGGTACAAATATCATCGTACTATCCCGTCGCTATCGGAGTACCTCAAGGAGGTGTTCTCGGTCCACTACTGTATTTACTATACCCGGTTTTCCACGGACATAACGTCAGCCATGTTTGCTGACACAGCGTTCTCAACCTCGCATGAAAATGCCTTCAAAACATCAGAAAAATCTCCAAAAATACCTCACTGTGCTGAAGGAATGATTCACAGAGTAGCGTATAAAAACTAATGAAAGCAAATCTGTCCACGTGAAGTTTGCACTTAGACCACATAGATCTCTTCCAGTTAAAATTAACAAGGATGTACCACAGGCAGATTGCGTAAAATACCTTGGTCTACCTCTTGATCGGAAAATGACTTAGACACACATCAAAAGAAAACAAAAGCTCTCGAAATCAAAATAAAGCAATATTATTAGCTCCTATGCAAAAATCGTCTCTTTCAGTGGCTAATAAAGTACTGATTTATAAATCAACATCAAAACCAGTCTGGATCTATGGAATACAACTTTGGGACACTGCGGCCAACTCAGACCTGGAAATTTTGCAACGATTTTTAACAAAAACTTTAAGATAGCTTGCCAATGTCTCGTGGTTTCTTTCAAATAAAACATTGCACAATGACTTAAATATACCCACAATATACCAAGAAGTTCAATTCAGTTTCCAAAAATATTTCAAGCGCCAAGAACGTCTCCCAAATTCCCTAGCATTAAACTTATTCGACAATATCAAAACTTAAGAAGATTGGGCGGATTTTATTCTTTGAATCTCTCAAATAGGTTTAATCATTAACTGCAAGATGTATATTGTACTGCTGTAGAAAATTATATTGTAATTAACTAAAACAGTTTGGAGTTATTTAATTTTGTTAAAACATAATTATGTTCATGATTGCCAAAAATATAAATGTATATACGTATTGTCAATGGTGTTTCTGTCTTGATCATATTTGTCTCATGATTTTAAATTTAGAGTGTACACTATTTATTAAGACTAAAAATGAATGCATGAATGACTGTGAATGCCCAGTTCCTTCTTAAAACTGTCAACGCTTTGCCTATTGTTCGGAAGTAAAAGAATGAAAACATTTAGTTACATTTATTTGAAACAAAACTGGTGATTGGATAAGTTAGGAGAAGAATAAATTCAAAAAATCAAACTAAAAATGAAAGGTTTGTAAATTTCCATGGTTCCTTTCGCAAACCTTGTAAACTAACGTAGCTTAAAAGTAATGAAACTCCGTCGCGGAGTAGTTTTGCTATCAGATATATTGGTATTAGTGTATATTTATAATTAGCGTCGGATGTCGGAGATGGTCGATATGACTGCACGACTCGTATTTTGGCATCATTCATGGTTGTTCGTGATTCCGGGCACATCAACAGCTGAGGCCATTAGTCCCGTTAGTGTAGTGCATGTTTTTCCTCGGTAGGAGGCAGAGATCTCTCCCCGCTGGATGGCGAGATCCGGCGCTGACCTACCGTCGGCTAGCGGGGTTTCCTCCAACCAGGACTCTCCAAAACAGCGGGGCACCGCCCCCGCCGGGATAAGCTCTAAGCTCCCGACCGGTCTCTCGGAATATGTGGTAGTATAGTACATGTAAGTACGTGTGTGTGTGACGAATAGGAAGGAAAGGTCGCGCGCCGGTCCGTGGCCCGTTTGTTAGAGTACTACTCCGGCATTCGCCTGGGGTTGATCGGAGAAACCATGGAAAACTACCGATCAGCGCAGCTGGCCGCTAGAATTCTCCTCCAGACAGCGACTGAATTCGACCTAGTTGAAAAGCTAGTGTCGAAAATCCTGCCGCCGTCGGGACTCGAATCTACGACCTCCCGGTCAGAGGTGCTGCAGTGACATCAGTTGATGCACTGAGCTACCGCCCCCGGTTTG
Source organism: Teleogryllus occipitalis (assembly GCA_011170035.1). Taxonomy (NCBI): domain Eukaryota; kingdom Metazoa; phylum Arthropoda; class Insecta; order Orthoptera; family Gryllidae; genus Teleogryllus; species Teleogryllus occipitalis. The sequence continues at coordinate 690,336 of BLKR01000115.1, read as the reverse complement.
GCGAAATTCAGAATGATATCTTTGCTACATCTATATTTTATATTACATTATCATATTTCTACCATTCATGCGCATCTCATCTGCGCATATAGTTTGCCTACCTCTCTCGTCATTTCCTGTGAGGTCTGCTCTAACCCTGGCGTTATCGTGCTAGTCTAAATCGTCGCCACCTCTGCCACGAATGCTTCGCTTCACTCCCCGGATCCTCCTCGCGCTCTTGTGTTTAATTAAGAGGGGAGGGCACTGCGGAGTGGTGCGAGGTGGAGCAAAGCGGCACGCTGCGGGGTGCGTCGGGGTCGAGCGGGAGGGAGAGGCCATATGCGTATCCGCGAGGGGAGAAGTCGCCCCCCCCCCGGTCTTCGTCGCCATAAGCAGCTCTCTCTTCCGCTTCCGTCGATCGGAACACTATCACTCAATACCATTCTCCCGGGCACAAGTTCACGCACGCGATCGCACATACTTAGATCAAAATTTCACCAAAGCGTGAGAGTGATAATGAGATTGAATTGGGTATGGGAGAGTAGATTCTAATCTCTTCTTTCTAAATGTAATCATTCACTCACGAGTAGAAAACTAAGTTCTAGTGCAATTTCTAATATGCTGTCCATTGAACTAATAGGTGCGCAGATATTAGGAAGGTAGTAAAGATATTATGGGTTCTAACTGCAAAAAACAGTATTCTAGAACTCAGAAACCAGCATTTTCTCGTATTACTTAAAAAACAATTGGGATCTTACAAGTTATTAAGTTGTTTGAATATATTTTCTATACAATGCACTAATGGCACGGAGACAGAGCGTCTCAGATGTACAATTCTTCTAATGGAATTCGATTTTACCATTTCGATAGATTCATCTAAAAAAGCAAATGACGTAAATCAAGAGTTTTTCAAGAGACATTAAAAGATGAAAATAAATCGCTGAATCACGAAGAGTTTGAAACAACGGAACATTATATATTCTCATATACTCGTGGTGCGTACGTCAGCTTGTTTATGAGCTTAAATATCTCTTCTTCAATTTAGAGGCTAATTGCTAATTTTGGTTTTTTATAAATGTTTATGCACATCTGTTCCCAGTTTCACAGAATAAACAATTATGATGGTTAACATTGTTGAGCACGTTGGTTTAGCGTTTCATTACGTGAACTTAAGACTGCGATAATGAAACATTTTTTTACACAAAGAATCCCATTATATCAATATTTCACTAGAGAATGCAAAGTAGTCAAATTCTATAGATATATTCTATAAAATTTCGATAGATATTATATATATATATATATATATATATATATATATATATATATATATATATATATATATATATATATATTAGATTTATGTTACATCATTATTCAGAACGTTGTTGAATTGTTTTAATTCGGATTTCGAACGAAATAAACTGAATCAGTGAAATCGAAATGATTAACAGCGTATATTGTGCACACAAATTCTACCTTAAAATTCCGAAACGCCTTCCACACCTTTCCATTTACACATTCCCTCCGCGTCTTTCAGATAGATGAGTCACACTGAAAACAAAAAGTAATAAGGGTAGAAAAAAGGTTAGGATTGAAAATATTTGAAAACACTAGTCCCAGGACATCATCGAAACCAATCCAACCTAAATTACGTCAATCGTTACCACTTTACTTAGAGGTGCGCGTCGGATGGTGTGCGCATGCGAGTAGTCGAGAGCGGCCACAAATTCTAAGGTAAAGTTCTGAAACGCTTTCCACCTCTTTCTATTTGCTCACTCTATCCGCTATATTCAGACAGACGAGTCACGCCGAAAACACACACACACAAAAATTGGAAAAAAGGTTAAGAAGGTGAAAAAGAAAATATTTGAAAACACTAGTCCCAGGACATCATCGAAACCAATCCATCCTGAATTACGTCAATCGTTACCACTTTACTTAGAGGTGCGCGTCGGATGGTGTGCGCATGCGAGTAGTCGAGAGCGGCCACAAATTCTAAGGTAAAGTTCTGAAACGCTTTCCACCTCTTTCTATTTGCTCACTCTATCCGCTATATTCAGACAGACGAGTCACGCCGAAAACACACACACACAAAAATTGGAAAAAAGGTTAAGAAGGTGAAAAAGAAAATATTTGAAAACACTAGTCCCAGGACATCATCGAAACCAATCCAACCTAAATTACGTCAATCGTTACCACTGTAGCGTCACGGTGGTGGCCGGGGGGGGGGGGAGCGGAAGTATCGCATACCTGCGGGTATGAATAGCTCGCGCCCCGGTTTTGGGATACATTTCGACAAAGGGGACGCCAGCTTGACCGGGAAGGTCACGTGGTAGACGCGAGCCTCCCTCCCACACCTAGGACGATCACGTGACGGCTGCACTTTGGTATAAAATCGAGCCGACGAGCTCAGACGATGGGTTACCTCAATGCCACTGCTTAAAGATCACTTTAAAAGCATTCCAGCAAAATTTTTTGAAAAAGCAGCTGACTCGGAAAACACACTCATTTCTGAGGTCGCTTCATACGAACCCGACAAACGGGCGAAGTATAAGCGACCCAAGCAGTTCTTGGAGTAAGAGAAATCTGAAACAGCGAAATGAAACTTGAAACATAAGCCTTGAATCAGTGCACACGCAATGCGCGCGCCGGTAGGCTAAAATCTTTTTTGATCTGTTTTTTCTCTCATGTTGCAGGATTGGCCATAGATGCCCGTAAGGGTAGGAATGGTCGCACCGCAGTGGCGTGAACGTACATTGCACTTCGTGCGTTCACAAAACTGCACAAGTTAGCTCTCGCGACGATGGGTTTTATTCTGGAAACCTCGCGCGATGGGCAAAACTTTACGCCCAGGCTGGAGCGTGTCGTGCCTAGTGCACGGGTGACGAGGTCACGGTAGCGGCGCGGGAGTAGCGTCAGAGGAGGCGGGGTCTTCCTAGCTATGTGGGGTATCCACAGGGAAATACAAGTGTGTAGGTTCGGAGCAGAAGTTGGTTATTGTACATACATGTAAATTAACTTTTACATACTTGTACAATGTCTGTGTGTGTTTCTCCATGACGCCTCACCACTTTACTTAGAGGTGCGCGTCGGATGGTGTGCGCATGCGAGTAGTCGAGAGCGCCTCCGCCGCCATGCGTGAGGAGCGCGAGCGCATGGCCGCCTGCTCCCCTCACGCGATCGGCAGCGCCCGCCGCGCACTCTATTGGGCTCCTTTTGTTCGGCGCTTATCGCGCGGGAGGACGCCGCCGCCGCCGCCGCAAGATAATTCTGGGCGCCCCCCGCCGCCTGCCTCTCGCTCAATGCGGCGCGCGATGAAGACTTGTGAATGGAGCCCAGCGCCCGCTCGCCCGCCCCACTGAAGCTTGTGATAGAATTTCCGCAGGTAGGAGCGTCAGGCAGTCAAAACAACGCGCACAATGATGGCGTTAACGCAGACTATTCCACCCGTGAAATTAAAACCAATAGTGTTTAACTACACGTAAAAAAATGTCCCAATCAGGGCGGCGTGTGTCAAAAAGTTAACTACGTTTTCTATCCGGATTTCTTACCGTTTCTCCCTACTGTGACTCATCTACCTTAGGATGCGGTATACATCGATCGCTATGTCGATCTCCAATAAACCGCGTATGCACATAACCTCTTATTTTAACATAACTTTAAGTTATTTTCAATATTTGGCACCTTGTTGGACATTGAACGTTGGATTTCATTCGTAGAATAGTCCTAATAAATACCACTGAAGCTTGTGATAGAATTTCCGCAGGTAGGAGCGTCAGGCAGTCAAAACAACGCGCACAATGATGGCGTTAACGCAGACTATTCCACCCGTGAAATTAAAACCAATAGTGTTTAACTACACGTAAAAAAATGTCCCAATCAGGGCGGCGTGTGTCAAAAAGTTAACTACGTTTTCTATCCGGATTTCTTACCGTTTCTCCCTACTGTGACTCATCTACCTTAGGATGCGGTATACATCGATCGCTATGTCGATCTCCAATAAACCGCGTATGCACATAACCTCTTATTTTAACATAACTTTAAGTTATTTTCAATATTTGGCACCTTGTTGGACATTGAACGTTGGATTTCATTCGTAGAATAGTCCTAATAAATACCACTCGTGCTTTGGAAATTATCAGATAAATCCCCCTCCTCGTTTCGCGAGTTAGGTATTTATGGGCAATTTCCAAAGCATCTATGACTATTCCACTAGTGGTATTAAAACCAATAGTGTTTAACAATATGTATAAAATGCCCCAATTAGGGAGATGTATCAAAAAAATATCGCATTTCTATTCGATTTTTCTTATTGCTCCTTCCTACTTGCCAATTATAAGCTGCGACTCATCGATCTTAGGAGGATGTATGTATCGATCGTTATGTTGACGTGTATAAACCGCGTATGTACTGTAACATAACCTCTTTCATTTTCACATGCTTTCAGTTATTTTCAATATTTGTTGCTTTTTGGAACTCTGTGGACATAATTTCATTCGGGGATTTATCGACAACTTCCAAAGCACTCATGGTATTACCTATGATAAATAATAAGAAACAAATTATTACAAAAACCATTCTCTTACCAGTGTCGTTAAAATTTTGAATACGTTTTTAATACAAGCAGTTAACTCTCTCACAAAATGTCTTCTAGCCCTTTATTTAATTTTACAACTAATAATTTTTGTCTTTATCAAACACATTGATTTCAACTTTGCTCCCATTGTTGCGAGTTTTTTAATACTTTTTTCTCGGTACGAGATTCCTTCGTGGATTTGGCAGACGGGGTTACCTGCTTCCCATGTACGTTTAAAAGAACTTTCTGAAATGTTACATCGCATTACTAAATGTTAGTTTCCGTTACCAGTTTAGTGTCAGCCTTCATATTGCGAACTGCCGTAGGCAACCATTACAATAAAATTTAAAAAAAGTTTACAATTGAAACGGTCAATATTTAACACACTCTCTCGTTGAACTATTAAGGTCTGTGGTCTTCAAAACAGAATATTCATTTATTCAAAATAAATAAAAGAAAGAAATACAAGGCAATGATAGAGAATTTTTACAATCTGAAAAATTTATTTAAAAGTCTTCAAAATGTACGCTTGGTTAAAAGTCTCATATTTCATTTAGTGTGTATGCTCACACCCCTGGAAAGTGAGAAAGATGAAAACAAATAAAAGTTTTCCAGTGCCACATTTCGCCGCGTTTCTCTCTGGCTGCTCCCGCCAGCACCCGCGGCTGGCCCCGAGCGGCGCGGCGGGCACGGCGCGATGACTTGGGGCGCGCCCTGTGCCAGCTGATCGGTGCTCACTGCAGCCGCGCGAGGGCGCGGTGGGCGCGCCGCCACCGCGAGGGCCGCGCGGCGCAGGGGGCGGGGCGGGGTGGGGCGGCGCGGAGCGGGGGACGCCCGCCGGCGCGCGAGAGGGGCGGAAAGGAGCGGGGGGCCTCCGCGGCGGCGGCGGCGGGTTCCCACCGTCCCCCAGGTCATCAATCATGGCGGACAATCGCCGCCCCGCGCCGCTGCCGCTGCCACAGCTGCCGCGGGCCCGTCAGCTGATAGACCCGCCGCCGCCGCCGCTGCTGCTCCCGCTGCCGACACGCGTGTTGCGTCTCCGCCACAGTCATTACCCGCCTCCGCCGCCAGCTGTGTGGCAGGGCCGTCGCGACGCTGGGACGACCGGCCCGTCGCGTCGCGTCGACGGTCGCCGACGTCTTGTTCGCGGCCCCGGGGTAATCGCTCCATCTCGCTGACGCAATGAGACTCCGTGATCTAGTTAACGTGATGGTATGTCTTGTTCCTTCTTCAGACTCACTTCAATGCTGCTCATTTAAATGGAGCTGTAATAATCACCTTTGAAAATTATAAAACATCATTGATGAGGTAAATAAAGTCGAATTGATGAATTAAAAGTAGGAAAACACGATAATTGGCAGAATACTCGTTACACAAATTTTTAAACTTTAAATTTCCATTCCATACTTATTTTAACATAAAGTATAAAAAAACTATAATACGTAAATTCATACGCTTCTTTTTTATTTTCTTAAATCACCAGAATTCTTCATTATTATAATACACGTGTTTCCGCTCCTCTGAATCATGGAGTTACATCAAAATAAACAGCAATTTTTTGCTATTCCTCGAGAAACAAGAACAGAAGTTATTACGAGTAGAATGATATTTTTAATTTTTAAAAAAAATCATCATTTCCCACGTAACATTTTGCAAAACTAAATGAAAATGTACTCTGTGGTGCAACCCTCAGTCAGAGACTATTTACCTAAATATCGTCATTTATAACGTCTACATCATTTGTTCTTATCTATAACTATACTCTGTATTTATCCTGGTAAAAGTATGAAATAATAAAATATCCTGTTTTATCAGAATTGTGAAAGAACCGTGTCACTAAAAATGTTGCGCAATGACTCACTCATTCGTTATTAATTGAAAATCTCGAGAACAATGAGAATGTTTACAAACAATTACCTACTTTTGTTTCAAATGCTTAATGAATACAAACAAGGTTTTCTTGAACGGTAGCTCTCTTTACTGTCTCTCGATAATGATGTAGACGTTTTCCTCTATTCAGCTCATGAATACTCACTGATCACGTGAATTATTGCAGTATAATGTAATGGTTGACGCAACGTTTCTCATAAGTTAATGTGTGTAAACGCGAATGTGACATCTAGAAATAAAGTTTTAAAACATAATGACTACTTTTTACCTCAGGAATGGAAGTGTGAAACTATATTGTTACTTTTGATACTAATTGCACTGCTTAATTCGGACCTCAGCAGTTCTGCGATAATACAAATTGAAGATCAAAACTGAACAAGGTTGTAGAGCTATCGGAATGAGAGAAAATAATTGTTTGATGCATTTTTAATTCAGCCTAACAGACAATTAGAATTTACTTCTTCAACTACTAGTTAAAATTATTTGGGTGTTTCACGATACATAGTATTTGGTTCTATCGTACTTTATCGTAACGAGTCTATTCTGACGTCGCGAGATCGGTGATCGAAAGCAAAGGAGTAGCGCGAAGGAGGGCATTTCGTTTACGCAGTTCGAATGTCACTGGAAATTATCCGCTGAACAGATTCAATGATCTTTAGGAGTCATTATGTACGCCGAAGGCCAGAGCCTCGATGCGGACTTCGACGCGCAGAGGAGTGTCAAAATGTCGAGTTAAAAATCTTCGACGAAAATGTACTTTGGCATAAAATGCATAGGACAGACTCAACCATGTTTTATGTTCATCGCGTCGACCGAAGAACGATGCATTGCCGGTTCGTTGGACACGCGTAGCGAAGCGTCACTGTGCCTTCATAGTCTAAGATTATAAATAGTCCTTTCCGCTTGCACGGGTGCGGCGCGGTGATGTCGTTCGCCATATTCTCATGGAACTGAACCGATTCTGTTTCGATCATTACAAAAAGAGAAAATTATTTCAATAATCGGTGGCTAATAGAACATTGGTAAAATACTTTTATTGGCTAATTAGATATTGATAACTTAGTTTTCAATCATTACAAATTGAGTGTGGACTGTCTGACAGATTTTATTTTCCGCAAAAGTAAATTTTACGATAGGAAACAAATTCCGTACTCCCGCGCAGAACTCGTAAAAGGAAAAACGCTTGTATCCAAACAAACACGCATCTCCCGCACGGATTAAAGCATTGTGACGGGCCTCAGTCTACTGTCCGTAATCCCGAGTGCCTAATGCCCTCTCTAATGGGCGGACAATGGCTGCTGGCCCACCCTCCCACCTCGCACGCTCGCTCTCGTTCGACCTCCACAGTCAACTGCTTCTCCCGTTCGCTCACCTCTTTCTCCCAGTAGTGGGTTAATCCAGTGGGAGGTACTGGTGAGTTGGAACATCTACTCCTCCATTCTAACTAACTCGTACACAAAACGTGCAATAAAGACACAAGTAAGTGATAACAAATAATAAAATTAATACAGTCTCTAAGATTATTTTAGGTATTTAAGATTGCGGACGGTTTCAAGATTGATTGATCAGAATATGTCTGGTTGGAAGCAATTCAGATTGTTTACCGTCGAGCGTTTCTTTTTTTTAAGTTTTGTTCGTTCTACAAATAAGCAATCGCGTATAAGATGTTCGCCGCAGTTTTATTCTACGTCGCGTTTATATCAGATATTCGTTCGTTTTCTTACCACTTCATTTATAAAATTGTTTTACTAGCTACACCTGCCTACTCCCTCGGACGTTTTCAATTACCAGTGACATTCGTTACTGATTGTTTTGGTGAGCATTGCCCCAGCAATTCACATTTCTTCATACTCCCTATTCGCACTCTTTACATTCATAATTTTTCCAGATGATGTAGGTACTTGCGTCTTATTTTCAATGCGTATATTACATCTATTTACATCTATTTATTTTGCTTCATTTGCTCGCACACTCTAGATTGTCGATTTTACATCTCATCCCCCCCCTCCAGTTTGTCTTCCATAACCCTTTTTATACTTCAAACACTTTTGTTCTACTATTGATCCACTCATCTTATGAAGGCTCACAGAGCACTCACTAGTGGTGCTCTCAAATTCACCCAGCTTTTCACCTCTCAACCTCTCAATATCCGCCCACGTGTGTCTGCCGCCCTCACATCTCACATGTTCCATTTGGCGGCTCATGCACTCCCTCTCGTCCTCCCAACGACCGCGCGTTTTTCCCCCACCTTCCCACTGCCTCCCCCGCAGCTGGCTCGCTCTCCCACGCGCGGAGCGACCAGGCGCGCCCTCCCCCGCCGACAGCGGCCGGACCAATTTTTAATAATCGCAGGCGGCTGCGGGCGCTTCGCTAATGCCGGCCGCCCCCGCCCCCGCCCCGCCGCGCCCCCGCCAATCAATCACGCAAATATTGACCGATGTGCAAATTTTATTGGCGCCGACAAATCCATCGTGTCCTGTCGTGTCCCTGTCAGCCGCCGCCGGCAGCCCGGCCGGCCCGCGCCCAAGCCGCGGCGACGGCTGCGCTGCGGCGCGGCCGGGCGGCGGGCAGACGGCTGCCACGCACGCACGCACGCACGGCGCGTCCCGAAGGCAAAAGGTCCTCGCATTAAATCTTCGCCATTGCTCGACGAGCCGGCGCTCATTAACATTCGGGGGTTTTACTTTCGGGGCAGATGTCACTTTCATTCCCTAAACGGACAGTAGGCCCTATGGATTTTCTCAAAGTTACGAAGGGAATGCTTGTTCTCAGCTTTGTACATCCCCTCTATATTTATAACGCTAAGGAAATAAGAGATTTTATTTCCTTCATAAGAAAACATGAGCATACAACATCATAAGTGTATTGCCGATGAATATATAATAACCCACAGAGAGTGCATCAAAGATATTTACAACGAACAAAATTGAAGTTTACATATTGTGGCAGGTTATTTTGGATCATCAAATGCACATGCAACCCGCAAAACACAGTTTACCAACATGTACAATTCTGAAACGATGCGCCCGAGAGTCATAAAACCAGCTTCCTGTAGAAGTTTCCCATGTTTTCTGTACCGTAGTCTACAAAATGAGACCTTTTTGGAAGTCCTATTACATTTTTTATGGTTCCAATACTCCGTAGCAGGGGTTGCCAGAAACGCTCAAAGTTGGGTTTAGTGTGAAGCTATTTTCCCTTTAAAAACAATTGTTTAAAATTGTCTCTAATTTGGAGATTGCAATGTTTTGCTAAAAATCGTAGCTGCACTGTTTTAACATTTGTTTGTGAGGGGTTTTCTCTTTTGGGTACTGTAGCTAATCAGGACTGCCTGTTTCATCCGGTGGGGGAGGCATTGCACTATACGCCGCCATAGCATTTGCACAAAAGTATTTCGTAATAAAAAATTGGAATTTATCTTTTTTTAATTTGCATTTTAAATCACTGTTTAACAAATGAGGGAACATGCAGTGAACAATTATGGGAAAATTTACAAGAACATTTTTGGGGAATGTGTTGGAAAACATTTAGGGTAGCATTTGGTTTAACATTTCGGGGAAATATTTGGGAGAACATGTGGAACCCTTGGATTTACAAGCGAAGAAACGCGTAGGGAATCTCAGAGAGGAACGCGTAGTGGTACATGGGGGGGGGGGTCATGATGAAAACATGTGAACACGCGGGGGATCATGAACACGTACGGGAAACACTACGGGAAACATGTGAAGGATCATGAACATGCACAAGATACACCGAAAAACACTAGTACAAAATTAAATAGATAGCACCACTCTTGAGAGGAGAATTTACATTCCAAACGTCTGCACAAATGGACGATTTTTGATCTGCAAACGATATTTAGTGCGTATTTAATACAGAATTTGTGCTGCGATGTTTTTTTCCTTAATTAAATAGCAAAAGATAATTTTTCAAATGGCTTTTCGTACTTCCGCTAAGATTTTCAAGTGGCGCGATGGCGACCTTCCTGAATCCAACACAATGTCAACCGTCCAAATCCGATGAATAGGTGTGTCGGAAATTGAAATTTTGCACATTATAATGTGACCCCATATTATCTTCCCCCATCCCGCGCCGAAGCGATCACCGAAGCATTAGTAGAACAATAGAAGAAAGGCTATCTCCATGGTTTTCTTAAAATTTCTTTGCGGTTCAACGACCACCCTATTGCTCTGTCCGACGCAGTGGCAGCCAGGCGGCTGGGCAGGCCTCCCTTGTGAGTCGTCCGACATTCGTAAGTCATGCTTTCCATATTATCTGCATCTCAGTATTAATGTTTTTACAATAGTAAATTAAATTATCTGCATCTCAATATTAAATTGTCAAACTAGTGATGGAGATGCGAATGTAATGCGACAGATTTCAAGATAATAAGAATAAAGATTTTTCTCTCTTCACAATAATACAAAGAATTTCGCGACGATACTTCATCTATCTCGTTTCGTACGATATATAAATATGAAAATGAATAAGACATGATAGTATGTCTAGGTTGTAGGTATATCATAGATTCATACTCGGAATATTAAAATTCTGTATAAGATATTTTGTATAAAATATCTGTATAAGATGAAGAGATGAAATATAATGTTAGCCACCTTGTTGCCACCACTTTACTTTTTTTCTCAGTCTATTAGGAGGTTTTCTAGTACTAATTATTCATCGCAAAATTTCTAGTACTCAATTATTCATTTACGTACTACTAAATAGTTTGAAATATATTAAACATGACAGGCAAGTTCAGTTAAAAGTGTTGAAATTATTTCTTCTATATATATTATCTTGATAACTAGAATGAGAGATGAAAATCATAAAATTAATGAGGGGATTTTCAATAATATTTATCCAAGAAAAATATATTATCTTTAAATGAATGGGTTTTCATTACCGTCATAATTTTTCTTCACTGTCTGGACATTGCATTGATGTTAATAAACATACTTAATCTTCAATATTTTTGTTACTCGTGCATTTCTTTTAAGATTCAACTTAGGAGATTATGAATCTAAATTTGACAATCGATATCCTAATTTGAAGTAATTGCAGTTTTAGTTTTTTGCAATCTTCTCTATTAGAATCAATGTAATTCATATATATTTTATAACGAAAGCCCGTATATTTTGTATGGTTTTAATAAATGCTTTGTTTTTATTGAATATTTATCGAGATCGTGCAAACGAAAAATATAAAATCGGCCCAAATTAACCAACTAAGGGTACAAGTATTTCCGACAATTTAAGAAGGTTCTCAGTTCTTTAAGAAGGCACATTCAGTTTTACGTTCATTTCATGTAGTAAACACATTTTAAAAACATCCTGTTGTCACAACAGCCCTTTACGACGACCCGCCTCGTACTTTTGACACACCGAACGCGTAGCCTGGCGTAGAGGCGGCGCGAGTATTAAAATGTAGCGGGTTGTTTACAGGCGTCGTTACTGCCACTGAAACATTCGACACCTCATAAAGCGGACTCGTATCACCCGACAAACATCGCGCACCCCTCGCAACCCCGCTGGCGCCCTCCTCTGGCGGCGGGGGGCGGAGGGGGCGAAGGCCCCACGCTGCCACAGACATGTTTGCCTACGCGGCGCTGGCGACGGCGGGGGCGGAGGCGGCGTAGCTCGCTCGCTGGCCGCCAGAAAGCGCTGGCGTGGTGCGGAGGCGCTCCACCACCCCCGCTCTTGCTGCTGCTTCCGCCACAAGGCCTCGCCCTTGTAAAGTTCGTCTTTCATTGCCACGGGCGTCTCGATATCGCCGTGATTAGCACAGTCTCTGTCTCGCTCTTATCGGTCGAACAGTTTATTCGTTTACAGCTTGTTTCCATTCTGTCTCCTCGGATAATATTTGGTCTATTAAAATAATTAAAAATATTACTGGCCCTGATTACTAAGAAGCTTGGTTGTTCACGAGCACGTAAGAGAGACCTCAGAGGAAAATACTATTATTCAGTTAGCTCGATCTATCACTACGCCAAAATTCTGTTTTTGAATACGAAATAAAGGTGCTGAACTTACGTTATTCCTCGTTGACGATCGCAACCTGAACCTTTTCATCAATCGCCTCTTCATCTTTTCATCATACTATGTTCCTATTCTCATGGCTGGCATTGCTGACGCCAGTCTTCATAGATGATGGACGAGGGGATCCAGCAATTTGTAGGGACGATTATTTGACGACACACCATGTCAGAAAGATGAAAGAGAAGCACCAATCTGCGTGCGGTGGACGAATAAATACATTTCGAAATTTTGTTTCTTAGTATACACTTCTTTAAACAATGGTAAACCTCTTTACCTTGTTCATTGTGAAAAAGTGAATACCCCCTTTGTCCCTAAGTTTGATTCCACTTGATATTACTGAGTGCGAAGTTTAAAAGACTGTACTGAATTGTTATTATGATGATATGATATTTTCCAGAACAATTATTACCTGTTTCATGATAAACGAAGCTTAAAATTAATAGATAAAAAGGTCAAAATATTCGACAATATTAAACTTATATCGATTTATAAGAAGTGAAGGAACAAAAATTGTACCGTCAATGTTCTGGCCTATCTGGCATGTCAGGATCTTGCGACTCGAAAATATTAACATTCTTCTCAACGCAAGTTCTTGGAAGAAACAATACAATTATTCATGGGAATGTAATATTTTTACCCAAAAAGGATTTGCATCGTGATTTGATTTTGCATCGTCAGATGCAAAGTATTCCAGAGTATAGGTGTAATGAAAGGGACGTGAAAAGCAAATTTACTAACGCAAAAATTGCACACAAATAAATTGTGATGTTAATGCACTAGAATATAACATGCTATATAATATGAGCTTCTTTATGAAGGGTAAACCTCATAACCTTGTTAACCATGCACAATACTCAATGACGTGAATGTTTCCATGTCTGAATTCATTTGGTACGATTGTTAACAATGTATAATGGGCATTTTAGGATGGAATAAAGAGGTATACGATGATTCGGTTCCTTTTACAACTCGGTCATTGTTTCTTGCTGTGTAATCACAAGCAATAATTTTTACAATACGGATATCTCAGGTCATTATTAATTCTATAATACAGAAATGCCAACATTAAAACTTTTTTAATAAGAATAAGCACATTATTAAAATGAGCACTTTATTCTGAAACAAATTCTCTTATCTAACATGTGGGATGAAGACGAGCCTGACAACTAATTTTATTCATTCTGTCAATATTGACGAGAGTTAAAAATACTGTGCACGCGTTGAGTTTCGAATTATCATTACCGTCTTTCAAATTCGAGATGAGTACATATACGTCAATGGAAATATAAATTAATTACATGCTGCCATTAATTAATCTAGGTAAATAAAATTGAGCGAAGTACTCCCAGGATGGAGAGTTCATAGAGGCACCATGTTTACATTAATCTATCTCACGAGCATATTTATATCGCGCAGTGGTGGTGAGTGAGCGGCCATTAAGCGCTCCCGATGGATTCAAAATTAAAATAACGACATAATTAGCACAGGCATTGTCTCGTACGCTGTGTAATGAAGGCGCCTAAAGTGGATCTCACCAACCGATATCAAAATTACAATTTCAACACCCTGTTTTGTACTGGTCTGCCGCCGGAACGTGTGCAAATATAATCACAGTTCTCATCCAAGATGGCATTCGTGGTTGTCTGCAGGTTGACTGCTGTTTGTGAAGTTGCGCAGGGTGTTGTTGCTCCCCTTGCGACTGGTATCGCTGTTGGGGTGCTCGTAATTACTCGTTTGCCGATGAGCTACCAGATAGCGTCCTCGTCTCTGCGTAACTGGGCTGGTCGACAAGTTGATTGGTGTTTCTGCTTTTATCGCGCGTACTGACCGATTCAAACGTTGATTGAGATCCCCAAATATTTCATACTAATAATAACAATGAATAGAAAAAGAACCGGACTACCTTATTTTTATGAAATGTTCTTTACGTTTGCCCTCCTCGGCGAAATAGACCAAATAAACACCATAACTGAAAGAACAAATGAAAACCATACATTGATACACGAAACGTTCCCGACACAAACTAATTCGAAAGTTTTTGTAGCAGTAACTACTACAAAGCACAAAGAGTCTTCATTTTCGAAGACTTGTGCTACCAATCGGAATTCTACAGTAATAATTTTCGTAGACTACAATCAATCATATGATACAATTACATAAATCACTGGTAATATAGATATTGATATGTGCACATGTGAAATAATGTGTTTTATAATAAAATAACGTTGTGTTTTATCGTGGGATAGTTGTCACTTCCTTTTTAAATATATTGTGTTCCATTAAGACAAAAATATAACAACGAGACAAGAAACACTGACTTGTACGACCAACGGGTAAACTTCACAGAAAGAATTGAAGACAAAGACACTGGATAATACTCGGCGAAAACGAGGGTGAAAACGCAGGAGGAAATTAATTGAAAAAGTTCCCTCCATAATAACTACTCGGAGGGCAGGGAATTACAAAGAAGTTTTGTAACTACGGCGTAAACGCGGGGATTGGAGTTTCTTTGATGAACACTTCATACTCCCGAAAAGTGAACTAGCTCCAGAAACACGGCTCATTGTTTCAAGCAAAGAATGGATCGGAATTTATTTGCGCAAAGTCTGTAATTAAGGAGGTGAAAGGAATGCTCCCAAAGGCTGATTTTTTTGTTTCTTCTTTTAAATTCAGAACAACCTTAGAAATCTTCTCTATTGACAATATCAAAAGAAATCTCAGCATAAAATGAAATTAGTTCCTCGAATTAGTGAGTTTTACTAACACCAAGAACACGGAAGATTGTATTATACACCAATCCCAAGAAAATGAATGGTAGCGTGTACATTGTATGGCTCTAGATTCTATAATTGTCTTTTGGAATAAAAAGTCTATGCTGTTAACTAACTTGCTTGGTAAAGAATGGATACAATATAAAAAAATACCGCAGATACAGTATACCACATGTTTGTCTCATATTCATGAAAAATAAAATCAATGTTGAAGGTAAAATTTAGAAGTGCACTTTACCTGTAGTTTATTAGTAAGTGGAAATGCATTATTATAAGGAGAACACAAATCACAAATTTTCTGAAAGAGAATACTTGAAAATTTTAGTGTGATGGTGAATAATTTGCAAAGTTGTTCCCTTCGTAAAGGCTCAAGGTTTAAGAGCAGCATAAAAAGAGGTTCTCGCGCGCAAGTAGGGCCTGTGGCAGTGTGTCGATTGTTTCCGTCAGGCGAAGGCGGGGCCCAGTGGCCGGCACACAAGGCACGGTGCGGCGTCTCCTGCGGGCACGCTAGTGCTAACGACCGCCGCTCGCCGCGCCACAATCGCCCTCCGACCGCCGCCAGTTCCCGGAACGCGGTGAACGCTCGGTATAAATGCGGGGCATTACTGCTTATCTGATGGCCGTGGAAGCGGGGACGGCGACGAGGCGGGGCGGGTCAGGGCAGGGGCTTGGCGGGGAAGAGCAGGGCGGGGTGAGGCGGGAGTGGAAGAAATGAAGGTGGGGTGATGCCGTTTTCGAGAAAAAGCCGCGGCTTGCGGAGCTGCCTGCTTTCCGGCGGCGCACCGCCCTTCCTCCCATTTCCCCCCCCCCCCACCCATTCTTCCTCCTACTCCCCTCCGCCTACACCCAGCGCAGTCCGCGACTTCTGTCGTTCGCTTTTATACTAACGTCCTTAGTCTTCCTTGAGATTGATCCACTCTATATTGCTAGCACTTGCCCTTGTTTCTTGTGATACATTTCGGTTCCCGTAAGACTTGCTCAGACTTGAATCGTGTAATACACGATTAATGATTTCTAAATGAAAAAGAATAAACTACACTATGATTATGGGCGCTTAGAATTATGGGGATTTTTTTCTCAAAGTAAAAATATTATAAAAACGAAAGAAAATAAATTATTTTTCAGACTGAAACACTAGTAATGTTGCAGTCCCCTTATGTTGCTTTCCTGACCCTTGATGTCTCACGATTTTTCACTCTCGTGAACCAATTTAACGTAACAACAAATCCCTGGATACGAGAATATTTCCAGGCGCCGAGAGCTACAACAGTGTTTCGCCAAAGTAGTTTGTGTCTGATTGCTTCCTTTATATCTTGATGAACGAAGCAGTAAAATTGAGGGTATGAAATGGAGACCAAGATTAACTGGCCATCAATCGAAAAGTTTTCAAACAAAAGTAACTTACAGTGGTTCCAGAATGTAGTATATTCGTCTCCTCAATTCTGTATTAATGGTGCAAACATTAAAAAAACTTTTGGATAAAACTCACTAATATTTTCCAGGTTTTCGTTGTTTTTTTTTGTTTTTTTTAACAATAAAAGTCCTGTGTTCAGAGCAGATTACTTCGGGTCGTCATCCTGAGTAAAGATGTACGGGTCCGTTAGGCACACGTCTCCCATACTTTTGGATATGTGCTTTTTCAAAATGTCGATATTAGACTTTACAATCTATCCTTCCTTCGATGAATTCCAAATCCACAACACCTTTAGCACTGCACCACGCACAAACACTAATACCCCACGCGATTTCACTGTAGGTGAGAGATTCCTCTCCCCGAGCTCGGTGTTATTTTTCCGCCCACCATCACAAGGCCACCGACACGAAGATGTTATATTTACTCTCTTCCTTGAAAATGCCTTTTTCCAAAATGCAGTACCACAATTAGTTGTCTTGTGTCTGATTGCTTCCTTTATATGTTGATGAAGCAGTAAAATAGAGGGTATGAAATGGAGACCAAGATGAACTCTTTTATATATTTTCGGCCAGTTTGCTTTCATCGATTGTTAGTGATTCCAGGCGCATCAATTACTGAGGTTATCAAAGGCGTACGTGTAATGCATATTTTTCATTAGGTGTGGCGATGATCTTCCCCACTGGATGACAAGATCCGTCGACTAGAGGGGTTTTCTCCAAACAGGTATCTCCCACCAGCGGGGCACCGCCCCAGCCGGGACAAGTTCTAAGTCACCGACCTGTCTCCCGGCATGTGTGGTAGTGTAGTGCATGTTAGTGTAAATATGTGCGTAAGGGGGTGAGGATAGGTCAAGGATGAAGAAGGAAAGATCGCGCGTGGTCCGTGGCCCGTTTGTTAGGGTACTGCTCCGGCATTACCCTAACATATGGCGGCCGATACATCTTGACCCATTTTGAAAAGAATGTAAACGTTTATATTTGTAAATAATGCTTTTGGCTTTAATGGTAGGTTTCGCAACAATCTCGCCTATGTTTTCGAACAGTTTCACCTTAAACAAACTCACCCCAATTCGCATCTTCTTTTCTGTTGCCTCCGCAAATAAAATTATTCTCTTTTCATCCCATATCACTTTCACACTTGTAATATATTTCATTAAGGAAAATCTCTATTATCAATTTTGTAGTTGTAGGAAAAACGACAAAAAATTTGAACTGTTTCAATTTTCGAAAATTCCGGGAGTTCAACGAAAATGGTAACTGCGCCATTTTGTAATCGTCCTCCACTCTATCCGAGGGAAAACAATCCATCCCAAATTTGGAGCGTTTTTGATAACTTTTTGAAAGTGATGAAACTTTACATAAAGTACACCCATAATCAAAATTTCCGTTTCGAATTCGCATGCCCTTCAGTTTGGCCAGATGAATCGTCGAATATTAATTTTGAAGGAAATCGTCTAAACGATTTGTCGGTTGCGTTGTCCACCCACACGGACGACCAGACAGTTTTTTTTTTTTCCCGACCAACCAATTTTCCGGTTTTAAGGACCCACAAAACGTGGATTCTGACTTCACCTGAAGAGACAGTGTTCTATAAGTATTATCCATATTTATCAACTTTTTCGATATCAGGAGCCCGCAATACGAGATTTTCGGTAAAAAAACCAACAAAACTCCCTGATTTTTGCCGCAGCATTAAAATACTTCCTCTTTACGGCGTAAGTACCTAGGATGGTGAGATTTTTTAAAATTATACTGAATTATGTACTCCATGAGGACATTTTTGTGAATTTATGTTAGTACTAACGATTAACGTGTTTGTAGAGATCGATATTTGAAATGTTGATCCACAATTAAATTCAAATCATTGTAATACAGAAAAATAGTAGAAATATTAATGATAACAGCGCTTAGATGTTTTTTGGCCGACAATTTTATTTTATTTTGACAGCTCGGCATTTGATTTGTAAATTTGTTAGTTACCCAATCAAAACAAAACACATTTGATCGATACGTATCAAAATTGGTTTGAAATGTTCCTTGTGGTGTGAATTAAAAACGATGTATGCATTTTTTTTAAGTGACGTTCCTGTTATTAAAAAAATTAACAGGAATATTATATATATTAAATAGTTCTTACCACAAAAACATTAAATTTAAAGAATATTTTCCTTAATTTTGTCAAACTGCCCCATTCCGCTCTTTTCTTCAGCTGCCCTTGTTTTTGGGAGCGTGGGAATACGCGCTGCACGGTCAGATGGAGATGAGAAGGGCAGGGTGTCGGAAGTCCCCAAGGATGGGTGAAGATCAGAGGGCGGCGGCCGCTGGCGCGGAGGCAGAGGGCACTCCCCAAGGACCCGGTAATGTTCAGCGTTTCCCGACACACCCGACGACGGCCGCGGCGACGGCCTCAAAGCGGCCGCAAGCCCGTTTCAACACGGGCGGCTAGTCGCCTTTCAAGTGACACTGCACTTTTCGATCCTCGAAGACGTCCGTTTTCAGCGTTAAAGGCCGTTACTCGATTAGTTAAACAAACAGCAGTGTTATCTGCAGGAAATGTCGAAATAACATGAATGTTTTTTTGACAAATTTGATGAAGATAAATTTGTGAATCTCAGAATGCATTGTAACTTGAAGGCGAGGCAATTTTAGGGGTTGTATGAAAAGCAAACTTGCATGGATATCTAATCGGATTAAAACTGCTTTATCAAACAGTGACAAACATATGCAATAATGAGGCAATGCAAGATGTGAGAATGTAATCCACAACAGAATATGGGGTAAGAAGTTTTAAATATTATGTAAATACATAGATAACATATTGCACACCTAGAAAATGGAGACAGAAAGACAGTCAATGGCATTATTAGCGAAAATAATGTGATATTACACGTATATTGAATGAAAATACAGTTTATATGATTGAATATATCCTTATAACTAACGAAATATTAAAGTTTGATTATTCAGTAAGCTACTTTTATTACTTTGGCGTTGTTTCCCAGCAATCTGTCATCTTGATCTTCGTCATAAAAAACAGTAATAATTACATGAATATTCAATGGCATAATGTAGATTGTGCTTACAACAATAGGACTTTGATTAAAAGTATTAATTCGTTTTCCAGAAATATTTTTAATTTTTTTGTTACTACATTCTTATTCGAATTTTGAGTGCTGGGTCGAATTCATATATGATATTGCGGGAATAAAGGAAACCTTAAGCAATAAGAGACTGCTTAAAATAAGTGAACACATACAGGAGTTCATAGTTTAAAGATGTCAATTACAGAAACGGAATGAGTTCTACTTGAGTATCAAAAACATAGTCACGTATTATCGTTAGGAAGGTTATACCAAATACCAAAATGTTCTAGGGTTCGTGTTCTGACATTGGCAGTTTTATGGGTACTATTTAGATAGCTGGGTCGAATTCAATTAGTTACTGGAGGAGAATTCTAGCGGTCGGCTGCTCTGGTCGATAAATTTCCCTACAAGGCCGTTGTCAATATCAGGTCAATGGCGGAGGAGTAACCTAATAAACGGACCACAGATTGAGCGCGATCATTCCTTTCTTATCTTTGTCGCTTTTTTCTCCTTCTACCCACACAGAGGCTCACTTGCATGACACTACCACACACGCCGGAAACCGAAGAGGAAGGAACTTATACAACAGAGATTATCCCAGTCGCGGTTTCACTTTCGTTCCTTAATTATGAAATCTTAGAATAGGTACAAATACAGAGTGCCACCAAATGTTACCGTGCTTATCTTGAGGATGACGGATGAGAATATAATGTTGACACCGTTTCTTCTGTTTGCCCTGGTCAGATATATTTTTCTTTGTTTTAGATGAAAGATAATGACCATTCCGTACGAATTGTCGTTCCATACTATTTTATATTTCGTACCGTTCCTGAGATGAAATTCATAGTTTTAAATAAGTGAAATAAAAAGTCTGGAGGTTAACAAGGGGTCAATTTCACCTAATTTTGAAAAAATGTTCACCCGACCACGGATTTTGATGAAATGTTGTATGCTAAGTTCAACATATTGCAAAGGAACTTTTATGAAATTGGAGCTTTACAGATAAAATAGTTTTTAAGATAGAGTGGTTTGATTGGCCCCTTTTTGAGTCGTTGTACAGAATGTCTATTAGACTTTGACAAATTTGGTAAACAATATTTCGTTATTCGTTATTGCCAAACAAATGAAACAGAGCTTAGTTGTACAACTCTTTTCGCTCTAATCAACGAATTTAATATCAATATTTCATTTATTAATAAAGAGACGGTTCATTGCAGTAAAGTCGCGGAAAACATGAGTGTAAAAAAAGGAGATGTTAACGTTGAATACTTTCCACAATATTCAAGTAAGAAACTTCGCAAGCAATTTCTTATCATGACATTACAAAATATCAACTTCTTAGTCATTATTCCTTCACAAATTAAGTTTAAAGTTTATGATTTTGGTTAAATGCCCTAAAATAGGGTATATTTAACCTTCTTCTACAGAAAATTACCTTTTAGAAATGCTTTCATCTATAGTATCTCCGTGAGAAAAAGCATATTTGAAGCTTTCAAAAAAGTGAATATCCACCAGGGGCTATATAATGCTCAAAATAAGGCAAGAATTGCCGCGACGTTAATGAAGAGTTTCCACAATTTCGGTTTATTTTCATGGTTGTAACGACCATCTCACATAAGGTGCTCTTTCCCATCGTACGGATTGAAAAAAATAGCAAACCATTTTCAATCAAGTAGTAGTGGAAAGGGGTATAAACTGATATGGTTTACAGGCGGCCAAAGAAGAACACTACTTACGAGCCAACTCCCTTACGGAATAAATGGGCGCTTAATGGTTCCCTCAGATCCAATTGTCTTAGAATGAGAAATGATTTATAATGAAACCGAAAGGCAAACGTTTAAGTACTGATGGCAAATTCAGCCTCAAATGGCACATACATGTTTTTAATAAATTAGAAACGTCGTTCATAAACAATGCAAAATTACTTCCATAAAGAGATGAAGTACGTACATCCAAACTCCCATTCCATCGCCAGACCACAAGTCGTACTTGACCGGCCTTCATGCTGTCTTCTGAATTCCATAAGAGAAATGATTATGATTTTTTTAAAAAGCTGTTCAACGGTAGTTAAACTCATTACTGTAGAGTCTTGTACCCGTACATTAGAAGGGCTAGGGGCAGCAACAAGAACAGCCAGACTAGGTTCAGCAGCCCTGTCGTTACTTGTAAATGTTGATTGATTGATTGTTAGTGATTCCGAGCGCGTCAACTACTATGGTCATTAGTACCGTAAGAGTAGTGCGAGTTTTTGCTCGGGAGGTGGCGGTGGCCTTCCCCCGCTGGATGACCAGATGCGCCGCTGACATACCGTCGGCTAATGGGATTTTCCTCAACCAGGTATCTCCCACTAGCGGGCCACCGCCCCAGCCAGGACAAGTTCTACGAACCCGACAGATCTCCCTGCATGTGCGGTAGTGTAGAACATGTTAGTTTAATTGTGTATGTAAAGGATGTGTGTGTAAGGGGGGAAGATAGGACAAGGAACATGAAGGATAGATCGCGCCAGGTCCATGACCCGTTTGTTAGGGCACTGCTCCGGCATTCGCCTGGTGTTGATCGGAGAAACCACGGAAAACTACCGATCAGAGCAGTGGGCCCCTGTAATTCTCCCCCAAGACAGCGACTGAATTCCACCTAGCTGAAAAGCCAGTGTCGAAAATCCTGCCGCCGTCGGGACTTGAACCTAGGACCTGCCGGTCAGAGGCGCTGCAGTGACATCAATTGATGCACTGAGCCACCGCTCCAGGTTTGTAAATGTTAAATCTTGGTTTTGGCGATACTGTGACTTGTTACTATGTAATTCATACGTACGACGGAGTTGGAGCAGTTACAAGATCAGTCATATTTCTACCAAAATCGAAATAGTAACATTTAGGAATACCGGGAGGCTTATTTTGTCACTGCCACAAGTGCTTCATTTGCTAAGTTTCAACTACATGTCTAGGAGTTCATTGCAGTTTATATGCACTACAGTGTTGAAGAGCTGAAAAGCCAAATTATTATTTCTATCTTGAACCCTTTTATTTCACAGCAAGTGCGTGAAATTGAGAAGTAAAGATTTGCACTCAAACGCACTTGCATAATGCCGGCAAACGATGTTTCGCCTCTGAGAACATCTAACTCCATCCCATATAGGAACGATTATTTGGTTGTAAGCCAGCGGTTCCATAAATCACAGCAGCAACTAATATGCCCCTCCGCGAGCCCCCCGGGGGACAGGACCCGCGGGCGCCGCGTTGAAAAATGACAGCGGGCACTGCGCCCCCGGCGGCCTTCGGCTACCGGCGCGGCGGCGCTGGGCGACGCGGACAAGGGCGACAGGCTCGCTCGCTTTGACCCCGCCGCGCCGCCTTGAGGTGATTATGGAGCGCGCCGGCCCCGGAGGACAGCCCTGCTACTGGCTGAATGGGTCGCGCCTACGACGGCATACCTGTGGGGCGGGAAATATACGACCGGTCATAAGTCCTTCCTGACTGTTTACAAAACCGCCCTAAATTCCTTATTTAGTCACGCCGATTCTCAGGAGGGTCTCTATAGAAAAAACGTTTGCTCCTTAAACTTATCTCGTTGGTAATTGCCATTTCATGGCTTCCGAAATTATAAGAAAAATGGAATGAATTAATATGGATTTTCTTTAATATTTCCGAAGAAATTGACACTACGTTAGAATACTTAGAGAAAGGGTTTAATGACTTAGAAAATTGTTCCAAACACGCTGATTACTAAATTTGATGGAGCAATTATAATGGAAAAATTACTTTCGATAATCTAGTAAAATGATGTTTGACATTACATGAAATAAAAAGATACATAGATGGACTGATTTTAAAGGCAAAAACATCAATTAAGTAATACACTAGTCAGAAAAAACAAAATTGAAAAACAAGTAGAAAGAGAGAGAGAGAGAGAGAGAGAGAGAGAGAGAGAGAGAGAGAGAGAGAAAGGTTGATAACATCGTAAACTTTGTCATTAAAGTTAATTATACAAATATATCATAAATTATTTTATAAAATAATTCAAACCACAATCCGAATTTAATGTATCAAGTAAAAATTACGACTTATGAGAACAGTAATATGAAGTGCTGAGTTAAATGTAAGTGCCAAGCAAAATCTCGTCTGCTGCGTAACAGTTTCAGAACTAGAGAATATTTGGAGCATCGAAAAAGAAAAATATAGGTTTTAATGACATTTAATGTATTGGTTATAATTTAGGCTATAGAATTCGAAAAGAATAAACATGTCTATAACAAATATTGTACTTCAGCTTCTGGGTCAATGACCCTCATCTCGATCTGGTTTTCATCCATTTTCCCTGACCCTTCGAACAAATGCTGAGATAGCCCTATCTTTTGTTTCTAAAGATAAATGTAGCTTCATTATCTGTGCACATTTTCTTGACCTCTGGGGAGAATCTAGAAATTGAAATAATCGATCTTCATTTTCTTACGGTAATAAGTGGATTTCTTCAGGTAGAGCACGAGGGAAAATAGCTGAAATCAGTACATGAATCACTGGCAGATCCAGGGGGGGGGAATGGGGGCTATGCCCCTTCCAAAGACCTAGAATTTTGTTTGTTAACCTTCCTTTACTAGGCAAACTGGATTTAAATATTTACGTTAGAATTATGTAATTATTTAAAAATAATATTGAATAGTATCATATGTAACTACACTACAAAAATTGTATACAATATAATAACAAATATGTTTATTATTTAATAAAAATCTATGATTCCCCTCCAATGATGAGCTAGATCCGCCTCTGACCTGATTTGCCTTCGCAAATAGTTTTTATCAAGTGAGAGCTAACATCATCGTACAAATTCTTTCCAAAAACGCTCGTTGCTACCTATATTGGTAATTCGACTTAATACGTTTATGAGGTAGGACAGAGATCCCGGAGTTCAAGATGCTATTTGGTTACTAATACTTTTCGCACTCTCGTATGAGCATGAGATACGTAGTTATCATTCTCAAAGTAATATAGGAGAATCTGCATTCATCAGGCAATCTCTATACTGCCTGAAGGTCATAGCATGTCGTGGGGTGGGGCCGCGAATTACATTATTAAAATACAAAGAAGCTACATTAAACAATATGAATTAAAAAGGAAACAATAGAAATTTGATAGGAATTTAGGAACAAATTTGTCCATAAATAATATTCACTATTTGGTCACACATCACCGGCCACCCATCGCTGATCATCCCAAAGACGTCAGCCATATAACTAACAACCAAAGACCTCCTAGGATTACTTCGTTTACTCCTTCCAGAAGCATGGCGAAGAGTTGTTATTAATTTAGGGGTCACTTGTTTGCGGTTTACCCCCTCACAAAGAAAGCTGTTTTCATAACTCAATGCGAAGTCACGCATTCATTCTTGAAACCAAAGACTACTTGGATCAAAATGACTACAAAAGGCATATCGTTTTTCAACAGACATTTCTATAACTGAACTGTTAATTTGACTTGACACGAAATGTAATATAGTACAAAGATATGTGCCGGTCGTACGCTTTACATTCTACATCAGCAATTGGTTTAGGCATACCGGGAATCTGATGAAGTACTTTTCTGACGCTTCCATTTCATAACGTTGATGACAGTGAATACATCGCTAAGAGTAACTCAAAGCATACGTAACTCCCACGAAATATCTCTGACGGAATGTCCCAACGTATTTGTTCTTCATCTCTGGTAAGTTACGAAAGGGGAACCGGCTATCTAATCGGGAGCTTGAATTTCTGAAAGAATTGCTTCGTTCTGACAGAGTAATAGGCGTTGATGTTGACGCAATATGCTTGTGTATACTCTTGTCTCCACTCTCTGGCGCCACACAGTGTGCGTTCGGTGGGGTGTCAGGAATGCTTTTGGTCATGTATGCAGTGTAGTTGCATGGAGTTAAGCAGCGATTTTATTTGGAACACAGTGCGTACAAGCCACAGGATGAAAATGGGGAGTTATGAATAATTAGTGCCGTCCTTGATGGCCGAGGTGGTTAAGGGCGTGTACCGACTCAGCACTTCGGTCCGAAGAGTCGCGGTTTCGATTCTCGCCTTGGGCATGGTCGTTTGTTCCTTGACTTTCATGTGTGTGTTGTCGCGGAGGGCCTTGCGTTCTGCTGACCCCAAATCAGAGGAGCCCGCTAGTGTGTTGGTGCCTAATGTCTGGTGGCATATGCGCTCCATCGGGACGTTTAGGGTAACTGGCAGTCGGCTGGATAAAAGCACTAGAGAAAAAACAGTGATGTGAGAAGGGAACAAGAATGAAATGGGAAAATAATAAAAATTGCGGAACCTGATTAGACAAACAGAAATACATGCTCAGAACGTGTGCGGCACACGTGGGTATGTCCGATCGTGTAAATCAGAAATACAGCTAGTAATAATGGACAGAAAGTACACTGTCGATAGTTTATATCTAAACTTTGTGATGCAAGTGATGTTTGAGTATTTACGGAAGGTACGAATATGTATTAATAATAATAATAATAATAATAATAATAATAATAATAATAATAATAATAATAATACTGTTGTACAGTATATGTACAATTCCCATGGTTTTATGGTGTTTTCATAAATTGAACAGCTGAATGTATGCACACTACAAATTATTGACAGAATTATTAATCTACTTTTTAAATTTTTTGATCTCATATCCCACAACTTTCGCTTATAGGCTTCGGGATGGCTCCAGTTCTCCGATTTGGACAGAAATTATTCTCTCTTTTTGGCATTTAATTGTTGTTCGGTAGACTCGAACATCTTCCCATTTTTTGCCCTTTTTTGTTCGTCCTTAAACTGAAGATTTGAAATGTTTGGAATCCAGACATTAATAATATAGGGATTTAGGGATTAACAGTTCACATGAACAGAACATCAGATCGCTTACTGACGACCGTTCTGTCAGCGTCGTCAGCACTGCACTGGAGCGTAGCAGCGCGGGGAAGTCGCGGCAGGAGCAAACAGGCGAGGAGCATCGCGGTGTTAATTACCCCACTTCCCCTCCCCACCCCCCTCGAGAACACGCGAAAGGCGCGGGGCGCAAGCAAACAAGCGAATCGCGCCATGTGGCGACGAGATCAGGAGTGAGCGAGGCCCGAGGGATCTCCTTCCATACGTAGCCACTTCGCTGATGTGTCTCACGCAGAAAATCAATAAAGACGCCACGCAGGATGTAGTTTGCGCTCGTCCTCCGTCACTGTGAGCATCGTACAAAGTCCAGAATCTACTTCAAAGTGCATCTACTTGTATCTCCTAATACAACTTGCATATGACTCGAATTCGCACAAGAAATATGTTGTCAAACTTTTTTCATTCAGTTATGTATAAAAAACGGAATTTATTAAATAATTATGTAAACAACAATTAAAGAGTTCATTAAAACAGGAAATTAAAATTTTAAAATAACACTGATAATAAATCACTGAGTTTGCAAAAACGTTTCATGAAATCACAACCTTTCGACCTCGTCGTTTTGAATCGTCATATGTAAATCGTAGTCCTAAAATGACATACACGCAAAGTTACAACACGAAAAATAGTAGTATGTTAAAAACCATATTGTTAGAACAAATCAGGTTTGAGATTGCAATAGGGTGTATATTTAATCTGTTAAATGGAAATATTAGTTAAACCTGATCCATGCACATAAACTGGCCCGATAATAACATGGGGAAACTGCAAAGAAGCAATGTGGATCGTGTTGAATAAAGGAAAGAAATGGCAAAACGCTATGAAACGTTGTGACATTTTTAAAATCTCGTAATAATTTATTAACTGTGTTATTTAGACAACAATTTCCATATTTTATAGACTTAAAAGATATTTTAATTGTTATATTTATATATATTTTTTAATAAAGTATATTATTATACAGACGTAAAAAATTCTTTCATTACCAAGGATAACAAATGTTAAAGATAAATTATAAGAAGTAGGCTACATTGCTCTAATTTAGCTTCAAAGTACCGATTTATTTTCAGTTTTGCTGGTATTATAAAGATAGATAAGAGAAAAATTTATATTTTTTTGTCAAAGTACACTTTACCACTTGCCAAAGAGTTCATTTATAATAATAATAATAATAATAATAATAATAATAATAATAATAATAATAATAATAATAATAATAATAATGATAATAAATAATACGTTTATTAATAATATTCAATATATGTAGTTAACAACCTGCATAAATGATCTAATTCGTTCTAAAATGTTTAATGGGTTTTAGTTGTAGACACTTCATTCAGAAAGTAGAGCGTGAATATTTAACGAGTTACACAAGCAGCTGACTGGAATAGTTGCAGTGTGCAACCACGAAGGTCTCGGCGGACTTGCATCCAAGAGCGCTCATATTCATAAATAACGGACCTCGGCAGACCTCCCCACCGCAAATCCAAACTTCCACACAAGAGGAAAAAGTCCCTCCCTTGGCGAAACAAGTTCAAACTCTGCGCAATTAATTGTGAGGGCGCAATTGTTTTATTTAGTGTGCGCGGACGACGGCACCCCACGAGTTCCAAAGCTCCCGTAAACTTTATTTACGCGTCGCAGCTCGTAACTCGGCCCGCCACCACGGGAGCGCGCGCGGGTCGCCTCGGAGCCGAC
The DNA here is from genome assembly GCA_011170035.1 of Teleogryllus occipitalis. Taxonomy (NCBI): domain Eukaryota; kingdom Metazoa; phylum Arthropoda; class Insecta; order Orthoptera; family Gryllidae; genus Teleogryllus; species Teleogryllus occipitalis. Next base: position 661,969 of record BLKR01000115.1, on the reverse strand, counting down.
TGCGACCGGCGCGGCGCGGCGCGGGCTGGCAGCGTGACGTCACGTTCCCCCCTCCACGGGCGCCTCGCCGCGCCGACGTGCCCCTGCCCCTCCTCCGGCGGACGCCATCTTGGCATGATGTATGGCGGCGGTTAGGGGGGTCGCGAGCGGCCATCACTCAAAGCGCTGCGCCGGGGGGTGGGGGCGGGCCGCGCGGCGTGGTGAGGGGAGGGGCGGGGGTGGGGGCGGCACGCTGAGGCGGGCGGGGCGGGGCGGGGCGCGGAGCGGCATCCTCCGACCCAGTTCTCGGCCGCTCGCGACGCGGGAAGCGTCTTCGGCAGCGGCGCCGGAAGAGAGCTCACGTCGTGGCGTGAAGGCCGAGGAGCTTAGCGTACAAAGCGTGAGGACGGGTGCGGTAATCTGTCTTAAAGCTTGTTTGACTTTCATTGTTTTGCTAAATGACTGGACTCAGGATGCGATCTCACCAAAGCACAAAAAGAACATCGATATCCTTAAATAATATTTTTGGAATGAATTCGATTTCGAAATAATGCTAAATATAATGCTGCAATATAATAATAATGCTAATAGCTAAAATGCGAGTCGCAACGCACACTGCTTCGTTGAATAAACAAATGCCGAGAGACGGACACGTCAATGAGTGCTGATTCATGAAAAGAAGAAATCAGGTTCTCGTACACTTTTTCCTGCTGCATTAATTTATATTTCTATCGACAAAGAGAAGAAAAAGTAAAAATTTTGATGGAAAGAGGATGAAACGTCCGTTTGTTTATTATAAAATAAACAAAAAAATGAAATAGTTACTGAATAGTAAAAGTTAAACCATTGTCATTCTTATTGCATGTATTAAAAAAAAACACGGAAATAATTTAAAAAAACTCATATTCCGATTTTTTTTTTCATTTTTAATGCAATAAATATATTTTTATATGTAATTTCATTTTTGTTACCGTAGAATTCGGCTAAGTAATTGCTTGTGGGTAAATCGTGAATTACATATGGTATCTAATGTTCGACAGTTGTCTCTTTACCACAGTCCGAACTTCACAAATCACAATCAATTTCTCTGGCTTGCCCGAAATAGCATTAAAATATACCGAACATTCAAGTTTTCCTATAATTGATTTACTTTAAAAGTAAGTAAAACGTGGGTTAAGTTTCATTTTTTAAGTGTGTGACTATGTGCTTGTGACCTATAATTGATTTATTTCGCCTTGTGGTACTTTTTCAATTATATACACAAACATTTTCCACGACATTTTTCTTTGCACATCTAATAGATGCTCAGGGGGTATCATAGAATACAAAACAACAGCAAAAATCCGAAAAGTAATGGAATATCATCTCTAGATAAATACCTTAGGCGTCTTTGCCCTCTCAGCCGCATTTTTGAGTCACAATCCCTGTGCTGAGTTGGTGACCTCATAAAACTTCATGCAAAACTCAAAAACCCACTGTCATCGCTATGCCAGAACGCATTGCCAGCCGTGCAAGAAAGGCGCTGGGGCTTTTTCCCCTCCCCGGTAGACGGCTAGTCTCGTGCGGCAGGGGGAGGCATACATCTCGCGCCGCCAAACGAAGAACAAAATGCGTGAAAAATCGACGGCCGACCGGGCCGCCGGCAATATCGCTATCTGACCGAGGGAGCTCCGTGTCGTATCCGCCGCCCTTTCCCTCCTCGCCCACCTTCGTCTCCCGACCACAAAAGAAAACCGGAGCACCCTCGAATCGGGGTGATAATCCCGCTAGGGTGGCAACCCTGAATGGACTGGCACCTGGCGCGGTTTCGCCACCGCTCCGCTGGGGAAGATAGCGGGCTACTCCGATAGGCAGCGCTGGCGTCTGCCGCGGGAGATGGGCTCCGGCCGCGGTTGGGGAGAGAGAGCTCTATCGGTGGGGTCCAACACACCTTCGTTCAGCATTGCAACTACCACCGCTGCTGCCCTCTCCTCCTCGACTGGTGAAGTGGTCTCCGTCGTGTATTCTTGTCGCCTCTCTGCTCCCACCTCTCGGCGGAGGCCTTGACAAAAGCTCGCCACTCGGCAGAAGAAAGCGGCTTATTTGCTGGGGATAAAACCTTTACGACTCCCCGCTCGGCGCGTGAAACATGAGCTTTTCTTCGCATCAAAAAGAGTGAATTATCATCGAACCAGAGAGAAAAGCCAAGAAAAGTATGTGCGATGTAAAGACAAAGCATGTGAATCTGAAAGGATTGATGAATAAAGTATTTATTAGGCACTTGGGCCCGCTGCAGGAAAATAGTAAGGTGTACGTGAGTGTAGCTATTCTAGGTGCAGACAACACAAAATAATGTCATTAATCGTAATATTTATTTGCCTCATTAAATTTCTCTAAAACAATAATTATTTTAGCAAGTGGAAATGACAGTTCCTCCTATTGCAATATCTTGAAGTTCTAGTTTGTGAGTTAAAAGTATCTCCCTTTCGCATGAACATTTCTTTCAATTCCATTAACATTTACAATTTAAAATACTTCTGTCTAAAATTAAAAAAGAAAATGAGTTGAAACAAAAATTATCATTTCTTACAATTTTTCCTAAAGCTTTTATGTTTTTTTAATAGTGCTCACTGGAGAAGTTATGAACATGAAGGTAGAGAAGTGAGTTTCAAAGTATGTGTGGGGAGAATAAAGCAATTAGGCTTCTCCAAAAATGTACTTTGTACTTACATTCCAGACAAAATAGAAGAGATCGGTTTTTCACGAATAAGAAGTGTGTCACACAGCATATCTCACGACAACTCCAAAGAATCTCCTGGAGTCACTTTCTTCAGGCACAAGATCTCAGGAGCCGTAGCCATCTGCACAAAAAGAAAACATTCCCCCTTTCTCACATCTCCTCTTCCAGAGATATTCGCACGGCAGCGAAAGAACTGAAGAGAGGTGCGGCTACGAAATACGGAGAGATGCAGAGGCAGAAGTCGAATGCAGGCCGATACGGGGCAGGGGAGGGCGTTGGTTGGGGTTACGAAGAGGCCGAGCTGCCACCGCCCCACGTAATATACACCGCGTCGCGTAGACCTTCTCGAAAGTTCTTCGGGGGCATAATGCCAGGAGCCCTTCAGAAGTTGCGGAAAAATGATCCCGACCCGTGGCGGCATCTTCTTACCATGTAAACTCCGCAGAGGCGCGCCTTCTCCTCCGCCACCACCGCTCCCCCTCCCTTCCTCCCCTCTCCCCCTCCGGCGTCCGCGCCATCGCCTCCACAGCCGCCAGCGCGCCGCTTAAAAACATTTTATTATATTTTTTCGCGGCCGGCGCTGAAGTTTCGTGTTTACTTTTTGAAGACCGCAAGTTGGCCCCATTGTTTTAACGCAGTGCTCGCCGCCGTGCGGAGTTACTCGCGCGGTAAAATATGATCCTGCCTCATTAGGAGGCGTGTGTTCAGTCCTGCCAACATGTTCGCCTCAAAGTTACGCCCTCCGGAGTTTTTGTCCTTCTTTTATTCGTGGAAGAAGAAGAAAAATGTAAAGCGCTGTAACCAACTTGCGCGGACGACACACAAAGGTGCGTGTTGGGGAGTACAGAAGTTCGCGGTATCCAGGCGACTAGTGTTCATGCTTCTTTTGGATGTGGAGTTAAAGCACGGACAAAGTATGCGCTGTAAGGGGTGCAGACTTGTGCTTGAGGAGTGACTGTCTCAAGAGACATGCTACAAATAATGTTTTAAAACTTGGCTGCATGGCTTTTCTGGGCCTTTTCATGTCACAGCATTAATGACAATGAAAGGTGTACTATACGTATTCTACAACACGACGTAGTAAGAAAATCAATGGTGGTACTATTAACCAAAATATAAATTCATTTCATAATTAGAATTTACTTTTTCTGAAACACGAGAAATACCTTGAATTGGAGTAAAAAGTTTACTCGGGATACATCGTTTTTTTTTTTTCGAACTACGAAAATATACTTAAGCGAATTTTTATGGAAGGCTTAATGATCACGTTCAGCTGCCCACGATACAGAAAAAAAACGAGAAGGAATGAATGTATAATATATCCATACCTCTAGGCTCAGGAGACGTAAAATGTCATTCTGAAATTAAAGCTGTAATTTTAAGCATTGTAGTATAAACAGGGGGATAACATCACTTTTGGGAGACCGTACAACAATATTTCTACATTTAAATGTAAATAACTTAACTGTAGAACAAAACTCGTAACTGTTGTCTCTCCAGTTGTAAATAATTATTTATATCTGACTCCTTAAAATGTAGAAAAAAAGGAATTATAAAATTAACAAAATGGGTATTCGTAGCCTGTCTACAACATGCAGGTCACATGTTTTGGGTTTAAAAAGAACGGACTTCACAGTCGATATTTCTGATATCATAAAAAATGTTTTCATTAGCAAAACAATGGAAACTCATCGCCTATGTTTGAAAATCGGAATTTCTGATTGCATTTTCTGTCAAACTTTTCTAATTTTTTTTTTTCAGCTCGAAGTCTCGTGACTTGCAGGCAGGCGGTAGTCCCACAGCCTTTCATTATGCAGCGACCGTACACGAGGGAGGTCTCCGCGCTGCGCTAAGACCCTGTCAAAGAGATTCTTAAAAACAGGGCACCGGTGCCGGCGGCTGGGGGAGCGCCCATGGCCGTGTTAATAGCGAAGGCGAAGGAGGAGACGTCGATGCAGAAGATAAGTGGTAACTCCTGCAGGAGAGGATGATTGCAGGAGTCGAAAGCAGCGGCGACAGGGGGAAGATGAGAAAAGAAGAAGCCGAGAAATGAGAAACGGGAACGGGGAAGGGAGTGAAACATGAGAATTCGTGTTCGGGTAGTGGGGGGTTGATAATCGGGAAACTGAAATGGGAAGGTAAGCGTGGATGGGTTATGTATGAGCAGCATGAATTGGGGGATGAGTGAATGCGAATTTATTGTTTCCGGACTCGTCAACATAGTTGCCATTAGTCCTATAAGTGTAGTGCATGTCACATCCCGGAAGGTGGCGTCGTCCCTCTCCAGGTCGTTCACGAGAGCAAGCGACACGTCTATTTGCGGAGTTTTCCCCCCCCAGCAGGGCACTGACCCAGCTCGCACAAGCTTTCATCCCCCGCTTGGTCTCCCAACATGCATAGTAATGTAATGCATTAGTGAGTGAGTGTGTATGTGTGTAAGGGGAAGGGAAGAGTCAAGGTTGAGGAAGGAAAGATCGCGCGCGTTCCATGGCTCGTTTGTTAGGGTACTGCTCCGGCATTCAGATGTCACTAACCGTAGAAAGCACGCAAGACCACTGGTCAGAACAGCGGCCAGTAGAATTCTCCTCCAGATAGTGTTTAAATTCGTCCCCGCAAAGTACTAGTATCGAGAAAAACTAGCTCCACTCGATCAACGATAGAGATGCAATTGTGTATAGCAACTGAGCCTCCGCTGCGGGTGACACGGAGTGGGTGACATACGAGCTATGGGAAGGCGGGGCCGCGGGCGAGGATTCTCCTAAGACGCGGGGCAAAAGCAGAAGTGACGGCGTGGCGTGCATGCGAGTGGATACCCGCCCACGTTTGGGCGCGGAAGGAGGAGGGGGGGAGGGGGAGGGAAGAACTTGCTGCGGCGTCTTGCGTGCCGCAAAGGGAATAGAGGAGCGGCGCTTTAATACGCGCGTCGAGACGACTGTAAACTTTTTTCCCCTCCGCGCCCTGCGCGCGGCAATAAGTGATAATAACCCCGCTCCTGCCCCTCCTCCTCCGCCGCCGCCGCGAGCGCCAGCCATCCGCGGACCCCGCGCGCGGCGCGGCGGGGTGGCAGCCGCGAGGGGGAGGGGAGGCGCGCGGAGATAAAGAAAAGAAATTAAGGCCCATGCTGCACCCTAGCGGGAAGCGAGCGAAACTGCTTACGCGTCCCCTTGCGACGCAGGCATAAGGAAGCGCTTTCGTTTATGTCCACGGCAGCTGGCGTGTGATCTCACATTTTCGATTACCTGAGAGACGATTGGTCGAAATTTTCTGTAATACTCAACGAGTATATTCAATTACATCCCGAAAACTCCGGCGTTATTTTAAAATCTCACAAGGGCGACTTTTTAAAACAATTCTTCAGCGTCTAAAGAATTACATGTAGCTAAAGCCTTTCAAAAACTCAATATTTTTAATCTTTTTTTAAATCAACCATTATGCAAAGCTTTATATTATACAAGCATCAATATTGTTTCAAAAGCAATGCAGAATTAGTGTAATTGATGTAATTATGTGATTAGTTTATTCAATGCATCAAAAGGGGATCGATTATTCGCAAAAGTGAGGGTTGGTGGGGTTTTGTTAACTGATTCTTCATTGACGAAAATACCTGAGACCGAGCTAGGACAACACTGGAGCAACAAGAAAACTGAAAAAATGTTTTCATACATTCATCATTTTACAAGTTTATTTTCACACAAGTTAGACATATTGTTTAGGTGAAATTGTAAACGGTGCGAATACGAAGATTCACTCCCACTCGTCGAGAAATGTACCAATACATTGGCACTACACTGTATTAAACAACTATACAAGTAAAATAATATACACGTGTAATCATAACTAGTGTACTACTACTAACCAAAACAACACACAGTAAACAATAGAATTTCTTCTGGACTGTTTAAAGTTTATCGATATTTCGGATGACCAGGATTCAAATAATGTACGTACGTAGAACGCTGGCACTCCGACGCCTGCATCCGCTGCTGATAGCGATCGTCCAGCAAGGACTGACACACAACACGTCGATTCGACAGTGTCGGGATTAGCGATTAGTCCTAGGACTACATTTTTCACGCATGTGCGAGGTAGAGAGCGGACTGCGAACCACGCATTTAACGTAATTATATAAAAAAGGTTCTAATGGACCTCCAAGAACGCAATTGAATTGGATTTACGAAACGTTACAATGTACAGAACGACCGTCCAATAATCAATTGAGGGAGTTATATTTCTTAAATTCGTTTAGCTTACTGTTTATAATTGTAAAATTTTTCACACTCATATAAAGTTGTAAATGTTTCTGAAAATGTATTTTCGTTTAGTTTTTATTGTCACTATTAGCTAGGGGCAGTTTTTTTCTACAGTTGGCAAGAAACTCCAGACGTTCCAGTTTTTCAATTGAATTTCCTTAACACGCTGGTTTTTTTTATCATTAACTGAGTCTATAGTCTCAAAGTTATGATTTTTTAAACAAATAGTTTCGTGTGAAGGATGTGAAAATTGCATCACCTCCAGATTCTACAAAGATTGCAAGGACGGTAACATCGCATGTGTGGCCACTATCAGCTCAGCCTCTGAACCTCCACTTAAGTAACGGAGTTGATTTCCCAGCCAACGTTACGACCTGTGCGACTCCACAGGGGCCACGTAGTAAGACATGCGGAGGCCACAGCCATTGCGTCTTTGGAGCGCAGTAAACAGTTCATCAGCCTCGTGCGGTATTATTGGACAGTGGCTTCTAATAAGAGTGTATTGTTTGAAGAGAAGAGTGAGCTCTTGGAAGCACTTTAAATAGCGTGTACACGTTAGCTCAATGTATCATGTTAACAATAGTTCGTAGTGGCAAAAGAAAAACCCGGATGGAATGATAACAAACAACTACTTCATTTCTACGTACCCTTTACACACACACACACACACACACACACACACACACACACACACACACACACACAAAAAGATCATTAGACACAAATTTTTAACTTTATAGTTCAAGGATCGTTGTTGGAAGGACAAAAAGTCAATTATTTCGATGTTTATAGTACAATATTTATAAAAATGTGTTTGCCAGTAATGTATGAGAAAATTATTTTGCTTGTGAACCCTGAATATAAAGTTATCTACCACCACCATAAACATTGGGCCTCCGGGAGGGGGCGGCGTTGGTTGTGCAGTGATCACGATTGCCACGGGCAGGTGTGCCGGGTGTGTGGGTGACATAGTGTTCACCGTTGCCAGGTGACAGGCGACGTCTGTTACGAGGTACTGCTGCGGGACGGTTGCAAAGGGGACGAGACTCGCGAACGCGAGGCTCGTTTAGATACGAACCGCTGGGGAAGAAGCCACTGGAGAAAAAGTTGATGATAAGCGAAACGTGGGCCGCGGAGTCACTGATGCGGCACCCCACTCTACTCAGATTGCGGCCATACAAAGGTCGATGAACACTTCTGGAATTCGCTTACTTCAAGATCGACCGACCGGCTGAGATAGCTCAGGGCAACATCTGCTGCCACTGCTGTGTCTCCAACCGTGAGGTCCTAGACTTCGACATTATCTATACAGCTAGGTCAAATTCAGCCGCTCCCTGACGAAGAAATCTAGTGGCCAGCTGGTCTGATTGTTAGTTTTCCGCTGTTCCTTCAGTCAATAACAGGTACATGTAGGAGCGGTACCTTAGCAAACGGGACAAGGACCCCGCGCGGTGTTTTCTTCCTTGACCTTGACCTCTCCTCTTAGATTTACTAACACTTTCATGCATTCCATAACCCAAAAAGTCGGGAGCTTGGAGATCGTCCCAGCTGGGACGGAGATAGCTGAAAGGAGGAAGCGCTCTGCCAGTCAACGCATACTCGTAGATCGGTGTAGGACTTCACGTTCTAGTGGAGGAGGAACACAGTCACCTTCTATTACATTACATGTATTACTACACTTGCAGGACTAATGATCATAGGAGATGACGCACCTGATTACACGAAATATTTTTTTGTAATGAATCGACCTATCATTAAAAATTCATGACAGTCTGTTCACGGAGATCAGGCAACTATCAGCGCCCACGTGACGCAACTTACGTCTGGACACACATGTATGCGACTTACTAGCCTCTTTAGACCAGATTTAAGTTCAGGTATCTCCGATGGGTAACCCGACAGGTGTGATAATACAGTGCATGCAATTTAAAGAGTATCTGAAGAGAGAAGAGGGGTCAACGATAAGGAAGAAAAGACCGCGTGGGGTCCTTGGTCCGTTTGTTAAGGTACTGTCCCAGCATTCAGCGGGAACTGATAAAAGAAACAAAGGAAAACTATAATATATCCTTGTAATTATTAAATAAAAACGTACTAACACCTTTCTATGGTTTTATTTTATTTGTGTTCCAGAACATACGGTAAATGTAGAGCATATGGGAAGACTGAGAAAAGATAATGAAAGTTATGTTACTACTAAACTTGTATAATTTGTTTTAGCATTTATTAATAAAAATACACAATTCTAATGTTGCGTATGAATCTTCTTTATGTACATTTATTCGATTTGCTTTATTTAATTACTTGTTGATTTTTAAACACACTTTCATTGTTATTACTATTTGTAGTGCTGGGAACTAAAATGAATGAGGTTAAATTACCCTCTTTTAAGTTAGTTATATTAGTACATCCAACTTGAGAGGTGAAGGAAACAAAACGAAACTTCCTAATTGATTTTGAAAAGTGACATAAGTAGAGATGGGATGTTTATCCCCTGAAATATGGATGTAAATATGCCCCAACAATATTTAAATATGCACAGAAATGTTAAATATATGCAGCATTTGGAGACAAATATATGTATTTTGCAATTACATTAATATTGTTTTGCTAGCTTCAGAAAGTACACATGGAAATTCAAAACAGATTATCTGCTTTTCCATATTTTATTTTGCACTAAGGATACAAAGCATCATAAAAAATTTGTTTAGACTTTATGTTCTTAGACCATCTTTCCACGTCACTTGATGAGAGTGAGCATATTTTGAGAGTGCTGAGAGTGATCATACTTGATTATGCTAAACACATTCTCTGAATTGCATGTTCACAGATATTTTCTCATTTCAAAATAATCAATTCACTTTTGCATTCTTTATTCTATATTCATGAATACCTCAACAAATATTACTTCGCACTCCCAGTCATATTGTTTTGTATACTCCTAATTCAATAATCAAGAAGTTTTATGATTTACATTAATTAATAATTTTTATTAAATTTGATTCATTGATTAGATCCGGACGCTCCACCTGTTTAGGTCATTAGTCCCGTTACTGTGGTGCATGTTTTTTCTCGGGAGGTGGCGGTGATCCCCACTGGATGGTGAGATCCGGTGCCGACCTACCGGTCGGTCAGCGGGATTTTCTCCAACCAGGCCCACTCTCACTAGCGAGGCACCGCTCTGACTCTCGCTCTGGGACAAGCTCTAAGGTCCCGTCCGGTTGGTTGGTTAGTGATTCCAGGCGCGTCAACAGCTTTGATCATTAGTCCCGTAAGTGTAGTGCATTTTTCCCTCGGGAGACGGTGGTTGATCTTCCCCCGCTGGATGGCGAGATTCGGCCTACCGTCGGCCAACGGGGTTTCCCCCTAACCAGGACTCTGCCACCAGCGGGGCATCGCCCCAGCCGGGACAAGCTCTAAGCTTCCGACCGGTCTCCCGGAATATGTGGTAGTGTAGTGCATGTTAGTGTAAGTGTGTGTGTGAGGGGAGAGGATAGGGCAACGAAGAGGAAGGAGAGATCGTGCGCGGTCCGTGGCCCGTTTGTTAGGGTACTTCTCCTGCATTCGCCTGGTGTTGATCGGAGAAACCATCGAAAGCTATCGATCAGAACAGCCGACCGCTACAATTCTCCTTCAGACAGCAACAGAAATCGATCTAGCTATCTAGTTAGTGTAGAAAATCCTGAGACCGTCGGGATACGAACCTAGGGCCTCCCGGTCAGAGTCACAGCAATTACATCAGTTGATGACCTTAGCCACCTCTCCCGGTAATTTTTGTTAAAAATTAATACGTTCTTTTGGGGGAAAATATTGAAAAGTATGCAAATAATAACATTTTAATGTTCAAACCCTCTGAAATATGCATTATGTGCAAATGTTTGTCAATTCTCAAAATATCAATGGAAGGCATATTCTACTTGCGAATACTCTAGATGAATGTATTTTGCATAACTAGTCGGAAAACAAATGAGTTTCAATGATCCACTTTTGTCTAGCTCTAGCAAATACTGGGAGATTTGAGAAAGCGAGAAGCTTTTTCCCGTTCAGAGGGTATTTTATTATATTTGTGACAGGAACCGTGGACTTATCAAACGAGTGCATCGAAGAACTTACCGTATACGGTAAAGGAGTACGTAGAGTATATAGTGGATGCAGCCAAGACCTGTAAATTTACAGTAAAACTTGCACCCACAGAAGATAATCTTAACTTTTGAGGATGTGGGTCACGTTCAAAATTATCGAAGTGATGGATTGACTTTAGAAAGTGAAGGTGAGACATGTACCAAAATTCCAACAAGTACCGATGCAACCCACAACCTTCATGTAATTTAAGTGTCGTAAGAACAGTGTAGATCATTTATTGGTATGTTTTTACATTGGAGGTCTAGATCTACACACATTTCACCTTCGAAGTCCTGGAGTAAGTCTTCATTTTTATTTGCAAAAAGCTGAGGGAGGACCAGTTTCAATTAAGTTAAAGAAAATGTTGGACACTCGTCTTTTCATGTGCTACATTCCTCCAGAATAGTGAGTTTTAGGATTATATGCAGCTTTCGAGTGAAGACGATAATGATGACAGAAAAATATGTTGGATATTGATTATTATTGAAATAAACTGCTTTAAAAAGTGATAGATACACAGTGTATATCTTACAACAAAATTTGCCACCATCAGAAAGGCTTGTTAAATATATTATTTGTACTCTTCATTATAGAAACAACGTATTATGTTCAAATATTGTTATTGCAGTATGATTTTGTTTCATAAAATAAGTATGATTTTTATTCGACTAATGTTTCCCGACTTCTCTTTTTACGACGTTAAAATGATTGTCTTAAAAAGAATCAGCAGTAGTTTTTTAACTGGATGAAATGCACATTAACGATCATGAGGTGGCTAGGCTAGGTGAAGCACATTTTGGTGTCGAGGACTAGTAAATATTACGATAAAGAGGGATAAGACGTCTTTGGAAAGTTTTTGTGGATAATGAAAGACAAGGTGTGTAGTTTCGAGTAGCACTATT
>BLKR01000115.1:0-45000 GCA_011170035.1 Teleogryllus occipitalis | reverse complement strand
ATGACTGAAAAGTTCGGTTTGTGGTAACATGAAGGCTCAAAAATTTCTCATTCATGTGTGCGAATTTTACATTTCTATAAATAGTCCAAATTCTATGAAGGGTTTGGTACAATTTTCAGCTTCGTCTATCACAATTTCTATTCATGATCAAAGTTGAGTTACGTGTATTATTAACATGACAGTTGCATGTGAACTTACCACTTATTCTTCCTTTGATGGTTATCATCAGAAATTTGCAATAAGACCATTTTTGCAATCTGTATCTTAGATAGGAAGAAATGTGTAGATAAAATGATTGTACCTTTCACTACTTAGACGTACTTGCTTAGGTTTTAGTAATCCGGTTTGAGATTTTCAAATGATTGCCTACTGCTAAAGGGATAGAAGTTGCCATATTAATATATTACAGACCAATAAACAATAATAAAAGAACGTATGAGTTGTAGCACCACTCACTTAAACCTCCCAGGATTTGATTCAAAATGCTTCAATTTTTGAAAGTTCAGGGATTTTAAAGAAAATCAGATCTCTACAACTTTTACAAACATGATTTTTTTCTGTTGGAGCAAAAAATAAGAAAGTACTGTTTTCTGGGACTAGGTATTTGAAATTTTCCTAGAAATTCTTGACAAAAAATGTCCCAAAGTTTGAATAATTCGTTTCAAATTCTCAAGGCCTTGACTGCGACCAGCACGATCAGTGAATATTCATCTTGAAGATAAGCCCGTTTCGGGCATAAGAATATTTAAATTGAAGAATCTTTAGAACAATTTATGGTTTTTTATATCGACTTTACGGAATGACACCATAGTTACGTATTTATTTTTGTTCACACCACACACAGTGAGACGATCCGAAAATATTGAATTTGTGATGATGACTTTGTTTTAAAAGAATTAATTTTGTAGAAACGTTTCTATTGTGTTTCAGATATAATATTTAAATGATAAAAGGCGATAGATTTATAACATTTTAAGCATTTATAAGGCGATATATTGGATGGCCTTCAGCTCTGGATGTTTCATTTATATATTTCTTTTTCTTCAAAATGATTTGATCGCTGATTATGGCATAATTATTCAAAATCTGAAAACTCACTTCCATTAAATCGACATACGCTTGTGCTAAATTATTGCGGCTCGTCTTCATAATCTGGTATAAATACTGCAGCAATTGAGATGTATTTACGTTTGTTCCTGTTGTTGAAGTTAGAAGTTACTCGTGTTTTTGGCAATCGAAATTATTGACGAAATGCAACGCACGCGCTTAGTTTGAATTGGCTTGGACTATTTCAAGTGATTTGCTGAAGTGTTAGTGGAGCTTACGTAACCGTTCTCAATAAAGCGAGAAAGTTTGTGTTACGGTGTCACTAGTTTCTTCTTGCACCACTAATGATTCCGCGCGAAGTTCTCTTCAAACCAATTGTAAATTATATAACGCATTAATCAGTGGAAGCGGGGATCAATGTCACTAACATCTGTTTGAAGACTCCAATGGAATTAGTGGAGCTACAGAATGGCACAGACGTTCGCATACGAGTTAGTTTTCTTATCTCTTCTGCGTGGGATGTCTTTTCTTTTCTACCCCACCCTCGTTTCAGTTGCCATCTACTGGCGCCTAAATAATTTTACACATTTCTTTAATTTTTCGGATACCTAATAGAATTGAAACGTGACTTAAGGATATTGTAGAAACGTAATATCTGGTCCTAAATGTACAGTCTCATTGAAAATTTGGAGTAGTTATTTTAGTCGTTAAGAGTTTCTGAAAATTTACGTTTGAAGCTTGTTTTTTTTGCCCACAATTTTCGAGTAACCATGACATTTCTTTAAGCACTTATATTCATAAATTCAATAAAGTATTCAAACCGCCGATAATGTAGAAATATTATATATATATATATATATATATATATATATATATATATATATATATATATATATATATATATAATCACCAAATCATTAAGCTCTCGATTAAACAAGCAGCGTCTTCTCTCTAGAGAAATCAGTAGCTTCCATTTCACTATCACACCAGTTTGAATCATGAAGGTGGTGTACATGGTAGGGCATGTGGAGTTAGGTATAGAAATGTCAGGACCATGCGGTACGAGTACAATGGCTGGGAGAATATTCGGATATACTATTTCTTTCATTCTTTTCGTATTATGTCCGTACACTTTTACCAATCAATAGTAAGAGTCGTTTACATGATTATTTTGATACTTCCACACCATTTGAATACCAAAGATGAAGATTTCTGCATTAGTTGATACAAATGTCTCAAACCTGCAACACACGTGTGACAAACACTATGCGGGGCCCAAGATTTATCTTGATCCCCAAACTTAAATGCCGATGTTTCCTTGTAAACGAGGTGATTTTTCCTTCGGAGATTTAGTGTCAAAGAGCTACATATACAAGAAAAAAAAACAGTTCTAGATTAACTCGCCATTTTTCCCACTAGTAAATGCACGTTTACAGCCTTTATAACAAACAGTTCTTGCTAAATACCAGAGACCGTCTGAGAAGAACTCGAGTTGGGGGACGATCAACTTATCTTAAAACATTACCGATTGGATTCTATACAACGAAAGTTATTGTAATACATTGCAGCATTAATTTGAAATTTTATCAATCGAAAAATTGGCAAAAACTGTGGGTGATATAAAGAAACTGAATTCACGTATCCAATCAGACTCCTATACCGAATCATTGTCACCCTGCTTTTCATCAAAAGCAGTGCATCGTCGCTTCCCTGTAATACGTATGACACTGCGCGTGCTAATTTGAAATACGAAAAACCGAAACGTTTGCCAAAACTACGTTACAGAAAAAAACTAAAATTATATGTAATCAAGATGAAAAGCTGATTTATAAGCACCCATTTTCATCAAAAGCGGTAAATCGTCGCAGCCCGTGTAATTAGTTCTTTCATTAAGGTCTGTTAATTTTCTGAATCTTTTAGTAGTTTTCGTGCAACATGTGCAATTTAAAAAATAACAAAGAAAAAAAGATGTTCCCAAAAATGGCTTCAAATGTTTTCATTAACCTTTTGGTAGAGATAGTGCTAAATGTACTCTATAAGATGAAATAAACGCCATATTCCACTACTCTTTTGTTTTCTGAAAATTTACAAAAATGTAACTTTTTTGACTAGCCACTTGCGTCAATAATATTTACATTACCGACTTTTTTTACATTATTGTATTTATGAGTACATGTGCTTTAAATAATGTCATATAAAGTTTCTCGGAAACTTAACAGTTTTTTGTGAAAATGAATTCAAAATTCCGCATTTTCAGAAACATTCACACGCCATTCTCTAAAAAACGACTGTAAATATTTCCTTCAAACCTTTCTTAACTGTTGTGCCAATTATACTGTTTATGATGACAAAATCAATTTACCGTACTCATTTTTTTTTCAAAAATTACACAAAAATGTAATTTTTTAAATATCTTTCTTGCCGTTAATATGCACATTTTCAGCGATGTATACACATTATTGCATTTACAAGTGGATTTAGTTCAAATGACGATGAAAATGAAAGGGTGCTAGGAGTTTCATGCAAAGAACTGCCCAAAATAAAAATATTAGTTTAAAATTCAAGGGGATGCAACTTCAGCCAGATCGATCGGGGAATGTCAATCCGCAGAACGGTTTAGCCTCTAGCGTTGTTCATAGACGGACGGAAAAGCGTTTTGCCGTCAATCGATTTTTCGGTATCAAGGACACAAAACAGATTCGGGCTACACCACGTGTAATAGTATTTTTTTCTAAACTTAGCACTTGGATTAATGCACTTTTTCGTTGTCTGGGCCCTGCTAAATTCAATGCTGTAATATAGTAGGAAGATGCCAAAAACATTTTGACTTTATTAATTTCCGAGTTAAAAGATAAAATCGGGCCTATAACATCTTTATAAAGGTAGTTCACGCAATTCTCACATGAAATTTAAAGAAAAACAACAAATTTTGAGAAAATTTTGAAAATTTCCCAGGGTCTCCTTATACAGGAGGACCAAAATGCAAAGAATGTTTTTCAGACTCGCAGAGGTTTGATGCGAGCCACATCAACCGGGAAAAATTCAAAGTCTCTACCACCCCTGCGGTACCACCCATGTGGTTACCTCCGCCTATTAATTCCATTCATTTCTTTCTTACGTTCAATGAAAAAACTAAACTTGGTATTAGTATGTCAATATACTCCACAACTAACTGGAGTGAAAACGATATACATTTTATTATGTAAATGTCTAAACAATTTGTTTATTGCACTGGTATATCACTTGACCTACAAATCTTAGAATTTATTCCAACGACATATTTGTTCACATCCATGTTGTTAATAAATATGTCATATCTATGAAAGATGAGCATCCACTAATATTGTTTTCTTCATAATGATTGATTCATTTTTACTTTCACGTATACATAGGTTTATACGGGAGTAATATACGTAGTATAGAGAAAGTAATGTAATGCTGCAGAAAATCGATTTCGAGATTTCAACGGAAATACAAGTTTTGGGGACCCCTGATACCGAAAAAGGATTTTTTCAAAACCGTCCGCGTGTCCGTCCGCGTGTCCGTCCGTCCGTCCATCTGCGAACACTACTAGCGCCTAAACTATCCGTACGATCTTTTCCAAATTGAAGAATCGTCGGTCGATATGGCTCTAGTTGAAGCTTTGAAATTTTGAAAAACATTCCTTAAAATTTGGAAGTACTTTACATAAAGCCATTTCATATTCAATATTTTCTCAAAAACGGCTACAATTTTTTTCTTTAAATTTCTTGTAAGAATAGAGTAAAATACACTAATAAAGGTGGCATAGGCCCGATTTCCATGGTTAACTCGGAATTTTCGAAATGAATTTTGAGCTCATTTTCACAGAACACTGTTGGGTTTTCGAGAAACTTTATTTGAAACTTATTTTAAAGAATTTTTGGTATGGCTAGTACCAATTGCACCCTATGCTATAGCATAAACGTCACATTGCTCTATTCTTTGGTTCTTTCAAAAACCACAAAACTGTAATTTTGTTGACGTGTCTCTCACGTCGGTAATATTTACATTAGAGGCAATTTCTTCAGATTATTAGATTTATGAGTACATGTGCTTTAAATAATGTCAAATAAAGTTTCTCGAAAACACAACAGTGTTCTGTGAAAATGAGCTCAACATTCTCCATTTTCAGAAACGCTCAAACGGCATTTTCTCAAAAATGGCTCCAAATTTTTTCTTCAAATTTTTCCAATCGATAATGCTTATTGTACTGTTTAATATGACAAGTTTATTTTGTATATCATTTTGTTTTTTCATAAATTACATAAATGTATGTTTTTAAATATCTCTCACGCCGTTAATATGCACAATGCTCGTTAATTCCATCAATTTGTATACATTATTTGACTTTTGAGTGGAAGTACTTCAAATGATTCCCGATGAAGGGCTTCGAGAACTCAAGAGATTCCTGTGAAAAGAACTTCAAATTTCGCATTTACAGAAATGTTTAACCGCCATTTTCTTCAAAACTGCTTCAAATTTTTCAATGAAAATTTATATTTAGGTCGAGGTTTTACTCTTCTTTAATACTCTTCAGGTAATATTTCGGCTCCACTATAAAGAAAGCAACAAGTTGAGAAAGTGTCAAAAAGAAATATTCTTTGGGCGACGATTTATGGCACCTGGAATGAGGATAGGGTAAGTCAGGAATGAGGATAGTAAAGTCAGTCCACACCAAGGAAATTAGAAAACTTTACTATGAGAAAATCTGTGCCATTTTGTAGCACCTCTAGTTAATATTGATGTATTTTGACCGAAGAAATGTAGTACCTGAAGATGGAGAGACACAGCTCAGTGAAACGTTGTACAAAGTTGTATGTCAAGGCTTGGTGGTGAAATAAACCAACTTTCTTAATTTTTATTTACTGAATTATAAACTTAAATTTGATTGTCTATAATAAATGGAACTTTTTTGTTAATATAATAATGAAAGACACTCTTAGATCTTAATATAAATATGATCTTGACAATCTTAGACCTTAATATACACCCTTAATATAACTATGACCATCAATAGAAACTTAACAGTCTTGGGATAGTTTATATGCTAGTGTTACGGCGTACGGGCACATGGACCAATGTTTTGAAAAATCACTTGAAATTATAAAATCTGTTGTCCAGATTTTCCCACTCAACTCTTCCCGGATTAATTTTTATTGTTAATAATAAAAAATGTAATATGATTTATGTAATAATAATAATAATAAATCAAATTTAATTTTTTCAGATTATGTGTGTAAGTGGAATGAAATATGTTGAAACCATTAATCACAGAGATAAAAAGCAAGAAACTCTAAACACACCAAAAAGTACTGCAAAATTCTCAGCAGGATCACCGATCTGCTTGGAACGCACTCCCTTGGCCATGGGAATTCCTCAACGGTCATGGGTTTAACTTGCGGGAAGCAAGACTAGCAAGCGCATGGGACCGAGAGCAAACCTAAACTTTTAGGAGAAAGTATTTCCTAAGATATATTACACTAGGAAAGAGAATTCCATCATGCTAAAGACCTTAAGATTTTTCGAAACGAGGATATATGAATGCCTCGGGAGTAAATAATGATAACCCACAACCCTGTAGTTTTGAGCCTCCATCTTGGATATAAGAGTTGCAAAATTTTTGACATTGCAATTGCAATTTATTTATTGCAATGATATCGGGTGGGTCATAGTATTAAAAGAATTTTCTGTTGCAATGTCTCGGAATATTCGCTACCTGCTTGGACCAGAAGAAATATCAAGTTGAATACACATGTTTACACGCCAAAAATGAAAAACTTCAAAATGTGGATTAACATTATGTACGCCCGATGTCTTCGTATATGAATCGTCATTCCGTAATTTTCTTTGTGAAACGTAACATCGAAATTGCTGCGAAATGTTAAGTGAACATGATTAGAAGTCGTCTTGGGGGAGTAAAGAACTTAATGAAGCGGTAGAAATTTAGAATTAAATTTGTTAGAAGAAAGGGGCTGGAGAGTCTTCAAAACCTGATAAAAAAAAGAAATTAAACACCATCTGAAAGAGCCAGAAGAAGAAAGCAGGGTGACTACTGCACGAAATGCAAAATTATGTTGGAAATACGCATGGATTTGTTCATGGCATGTTGCGTTATATTGATTGAATAATGACATTTGTGGTTCAGTACGTTTCTCTTACTGTAATGATGTAATGTAAATTTTTGTTTCCTTTTGATTGTAGTACTAATTAATTATTTTTGCTCGATTGCGACTATATAACTTTTGATCATTAAACATGCATTCGTTTCATAGCAGGTTTAACTTTTAACGCTTACCAGAAGAGGACCAGTATTATCAAGGATCTAGTTTTTTCTTTTACATTTATCGTACTCTGCTTCTGCATTACTGTAGGGATCAACGGATGCAGTTACGGGAGGAGTTAGCCCTAGGCGCATTGGATTTTACAAGATTCTTAGCGGCGCTACCTATGCGCTCTAGCGGAGAATGTTCAGACTACCGTCTCTCAGTAAGGGTATTCGCCACAAGAGCGGGTAGCAATCGTTCTGAGATCGATGTCGTGTATATCTAGATATGTACTTGAACACTGAAAATGAATATTTAGAAAAGTGATTTATTTTGTAAAATCCAAAATTAAATTGTTTTTCCAATTATTTGTGAATATTTGCCGGAAATGTTAAATATTTTGGGAATTCGTCTCCTCTAATATTGACACGATTTTCTGACGAGTTATATTGCATTGTTGTTCCATATTTAATTAAAATAGCCATTTGAAAATTTATTAAGTGCATGAGCTTTCTAAAAAACAAAAAAACAACAAAAAATCGTTCTCCACCAACATGCAATTTTTTTACAATAATTCCAAAATTGTACGGAAAAAATATTGTATCCTTTTTGATTATTTAAAGACAAACTTTTACGAAACAGAAACCAATTTCGTAATAAGAATTATTAGAACAACTGTTTGAATAATCCACGAGCGATCTTTTTACTTTTTTTTTACAAAATCAACTTCCCAATCAGTTTTCTTAGAACACAATTGTGAATTTGTTATGGTCTATTAACTACTATCAACATCAGTCTATCACTTTTGAGCAGAACGAATAATTAAATTTGAAAGAAAATTGAAGCACATTGGAATTTTTAGTGGATAAAACGTTCTCAGCAATTTGTATCGTAACATTTTATTTCATAAATGACTATTACTTTTATACATAGTTTGTAGATTACTGCAAGACACTCAAAATAATTGTAGATTACTGAAAAATCTTCAGTAATCTCTACTACGAACATTCAAAACTTGTAGACAGGTGATCTGTATTCTTTCCGCCAATTCCAAAGAAGAAGAAAAAGAAAATACCCCCAAAAGAATTCTGGAAGTTAGAAATTGGAGTAAGAGAATCCCGAAATCTTGTTACGGGGCAGGGAGCACTAGGAACGCCTTGTTAGCCCTGCGTGGACGCCGCAAGATTCAGAGGTCCCGGGGGCGAAGCGTCAGGGAGGGATGGGGGAGATGAGGTCGTCGGCGAGCGCACCTGGCGGGTGCGGAAACGGCGCGGGCGGGACGGGGCGGGGCGGGCAGCCCGGCGCGGAACGGAGCGGAGCGGAGCGGCGCGGGGCCAGCGAAGGGGCGGCGCGGGACCGCTGCTGGCGGTGGCGCGGCGACAGCCGGACAATGCGGACCGATGCGTCTCTCTCCGTCTTGCGCTGACAGGACGCCGTGATTACAGGCGAGCAGAGGGCGAGGCCGGCGGGCCGGGCCCTGTAGCGAATGCTTGAATGGGCCTTCGCTGCCCGTCGGACGTCTTCCCTGGCGGGGAACTCGTGGCAGTGTCAAGAAATGCGATTTGAGACTCGTTAAAAGAACATTCCAATTTAGATTGCTGGGTTTTCATTACAAGAGTATTGTGACTGATACCTCTGATATAACTGAGTACTCTCGTACTGAGATATCTCAGTGCTATTATTTTATACTAATGCATCCACATGCTCGAAGAAACAAGACGGGAACCCAAGAAGCGTCATTCTACACCCAAAGACGATTACCATTTATACATTTACTGTAATAAAAATACAATTTTACTAAATCCTGATTCATGAAATATAAAATAATAGAAAAAATATTATTGAATAAAGACAGTCTTTGCAAACCGTTGCTGTCCGTAAAGCAAGTCAAATATTTGTATCCTCGTACAGTTTATGGCCGTACATCGAAGATTTCCAACCACTGCACGTCTCCCTCCCTGCGTAATATCCGCATCCCAGCTGCCTTCGCGTTTCCTACGCTCCCTAACCTACCCCACCAATGGGTCTCCCTCACACCGACTGCCGATGACATCATCTGGCGACGATATGCCCTAATTAAACACAGCACCCTCTCTAACGTGCCTCTCTGGGTGCGTGTGTGTACTTTCGAGTGTGTAGATATAACAAAGAAGTTTTTTTTTAATACTGACTCCCTCACATTAAATCCGATTTATTTGCTGTGTTTCTGTTTGTGGTTTTAAGTTCCATACTAAACAGATGATGTGGTTTGGTGTTCAAGCAGAACGTTTCAAAATAGATCCATTTTCAGGCCATTATAAACAAGAATGTGAACTGTTCAAAGCGTAGATTAACTTATATCATTGACAAGATAAATCATATTTGTAGCGGAATATAGTAATCAATGTAAATGGTACATTCGGGGGAAAAATATAAAACATTTCAGCGCATTTCTCTACAGAATAATTTCTTTATTGAATTCCCTCAGTTCATTACTTTTACCTTGCAAACATTTTCATTTCCATCGGGAACATTTTGACTTATGCATGAAATTATGAAATAATGCCTAAAATGGAAAACCTAATTTTCGAGGCAAATTGTACTGTGAAAGTAAGAAAAATTCTCAAATGATAAGTTTTCGTTTCATTGCCAGTCGAAATAAGTTGTCGAAATATGTAGGGGAAACAGTTTTACCTAGGGACAGATGTATCTAGAGACAAAGCATGTTTTCGATAAGTCAGGAGAGAAAATTCGGATTGTTATTTTCCCTACACTGCTATTGCCATGTGTTTATTCAAGTGAACAATTTTGTAGAGGGTCAGTTTCAGTGATTTGATGAACGTTTAATAGATTTGACGAGTGAAAAGTAAAAATTTCGGCATTTCTGTTTCATCAATTTTATAATAACAACTATTACTTTACAAAAATTGAACTAGACCTAACCTTACTAGCACATACTGTAGTTACTTCAAGTTGTATATTTCTTTCCTGTAGATGTTCCTTCATGATTGCAGATTGTTGTACCTAGGGACAGTGACTGATGATATACCTAGGAACGTCCCTAGATATTTACATGTTGTATGAATTGAATGCAATTGGATCTGTCGCATTAAATTGAATGTAATCAGGCTACGTCACGAAAAGAAAGGAAACAAGAAAAGGCCTCAATCACCAGTAGAAAAATTAATAACGCAGATTTGACTGCTGTTAAAGATCATGTGCCAATTCGTTGTCCATCAATAGTTTGGTTATACGAAAGGACGAATCTAGAAACTTTATTGTGCAATATTTAAAAAATGCCCATATAATGATTCACTCATTCAAAATTTATGAACGTTCTGCAATAAATGAAGGTGACAAGGACGACACACAAGTTAAGCACCCTGACCCACCTGTGTTCGATTGTTCTCAAAGCCAGCAAACATCTATTATTTTTTTCAGTTTCCTTTATAAGTTTTAATCTAGGTTTAAGTCCTTTCGGTTTAAAAATGATGTTATATCCTACGAAGTCGTCATAGAGAACAGAACATATGCTCCAGAACCAATCTGTGTTTGGTTGCAATTAAGGGCAGCAAAATATGTTTTTTTTCTTTTACACACTATTTATTGTTATATAGGTTAAGGAACATTTTGTTCAATAAATGTTACTGTGATATTCTCTCAATGAAAAACATTTATTCATTTATGTTGTTTTTTGTTTGTTTTTTCACTTTCCCTACATTATCCCCAGGTACATCAGTACGATGTGACAAGGGTCACATTGTACATAGACGAATTATCTCAAAAAGAACTTTATAGAACGCGCTTTAAAATTATATTATTATTATTATTATTATTATTATTATTATTATTATTATTATTATTATTATTATTATTATTATTATTATTATTATTATTATTGGCTAATTCTCCCCAGAAATGGAAGACGTTAAGCAAGTAACTCGATCAATTTTTCTTTGAGTTCTTCTTGTTGATCCAATAGACTTTCATTCTTTCCGAGAAGGCTCGTTTACGTTCTTCTGACCATTTTGGTCTGTACTGGTTTTGTTTAGGTTGCTCTGACATAACTTCCCATTTGTCTACTTTGTGTCTGATGGTGTCTCTTTCTAAAATGTCTGCTGGTCTTATGTTTGCGTTTTTGAGGTCCTTTCGAATTTCATCTAGCCAAGGTGTGGAATTTTTAAGTGACGTTATATAATTTAGTATCCATTTTGTCAGTCGATTTTCCGGTAGTCTGTTGTATTATTAGTTGGGTAATTATTATTATTATTATTATTATTATTATTATTATTATTATTATTATTATTATTATTATTACCCATAAATACGCTGAGATGGGTAGCATCCCCAAAAGAGGCCCTTCAAACAATGCGATATCCAAAAGAGGAACAGATAAAACATGAAAAGTTTTTCTATGTACGTCAGTTTCCCCTAAGTCTAAAATATGATAAGATAAAAATATAACAAATAGATGTATTTGAAAACGAAGAAATCTGTTGTTGGTTATGAATAGTTTTGTGGAAAGAATGAAAACGGACATGAATGTAACGAATCTGGTCAGAAATATTCTGAGTTTCACAAGACAAATTAAAATGTATTTCAAGTGTTAATTACGTATGGGTACTTTTGCGCGGATAATGGCCAATCAGGCCAATTAGTGCATTGACAAGGTGCAAAAGCACAATGATTTGTCAAAATTCTTACCGTCGTTCATCCTTACACCCTTACTGTGATACTACAAATGCCAGAGAGCTTTGTCGATTGTTTAGAATACATTTTCTGTGAATTATTACAAGCAACTTCGAATATAATTTATGTTGCAAGATAAATGTTTTTAATTTTTTAGCCAAGATCTCCCTATTGGAGAACTTTTACACTGCGCCCTGAGATTTGCTGCCCTTAGTGAGACCCTTGGACAAAAATGAAGACACACTTACGCACCAATTCGTTTCTTTTGCTGAAAGATCGGTCATTACTCTGAGCTTTTATCCTCTCCTGAGTAGAAACTCAAGTGTGATATATTGTTATCGAGTTCATTGAACAAGGTGGATACATCAACAAACTAAACTGAAATTAATTTAAATGGCTTAAATAATCATGTAATTAAAATAATATCATAAAAAGTTAATAGGCAAAATTATATCAAATAGACATTTGTAATTTATTCTAAATCTTGCAACTTGTGTTAGACCAAATTACAACTAAACATCAGTATATTTCAAATATTTTTTCTTACAACTGTTAAATGAATTGCAACTAATAAGATATTTAACTTCAGCTGTTAACATAAACTATAAAAATTAAAGGTAATATTTCTCTGTGAACAAAATAATACCTCTTACTCGGCGATACACTAACAATTCGAAAAGAAGCACCCGGAAGCCGCAACCTTAAATTCCCCACGCGATTAGTGATGAAACTGTCATTCGCAAGTACCAAAGTTTTATCTGAGGCGTTCTATCGAAGGTAACAATGAATGTTTCGGTGTTTGCATAATGTGAGGACTGACAGTGACGTGACTGCGAGATGTTAGAGTTAACGGGCAGTTTTTCCTCAACTCTATTGATGCATCTACATGCTAAAACTAGCGAAATACAATGTCCGTGAAAAGGTACTTTTGGAAACTGCATTTTTAGGCACTAAGTTATTTTTGTTTCAAATTATATCAGGATAACAAATTGTGAAATAACGTTTAAAAATGTGTTTTCGAAATTAAAAAAATTAACATAATTTCAACACAATTCCAAGAAAAAGATTACTTGGTTTAAATTTGAATGTAAATGTCCTAGGTCGTTATTGTTTTTTTCAATCGTTGTGTGTAGTTCTCGATTGTAAAGTTACAAATTGAGACTGGACGCTTCCTTGATATTCAAATAAGGGGGTTTACAACCTTTTGGGTTGTGCACCAATTTATGTAAGTAGGAAGAGGGCACGAATTACCTTAGAAGTGTTAACTAAATATCTTACAATAACTTTCAGATATTGCATTTTCATTAGCAACATAAATGTTTAAGATAATGTTTTATGAGTGTATTAAAGCTTTAAAACTAAGTTATCATAAAATTGACCAATTTCGAAATACACTTGATGTGTTTTAAAAAGCAAGTCAATTTTGTGATAACATAGAACAGACATTAAACTGAAGATTTATAATTGATGTTAACCCTAAAACTACTTATGGCCCAATTATTTTATTTTTATTTTTCATTTATTTTTTATAGGAGTTCAAATTGTTATGATAGATTTCAAACGCACACTTGTCAAGTGCAAGATTGTACTACATATTTCATCTTTGAGAATTTTTTCAACCAGATATATTGACCCCAAAATAGAAAAAATCCAAAAGCAAAATTCTTAATTCGCTTCAAAATTCTTATTTCCAGCGACTTGTAAAATTTTAGGAAATTTGCATCTTTAAATGAGTTATACATTTCATTCCAAGAAAAGTGAAACTTACTTGGGAATCTTCAATTGCACAACTAAATGGATTTTGAAACAATTGAACATTTCCTGAAACTCTTTAAGAAGTTACTCCTTTAAGTTGCAAATAAGCTTTAAAGCAAACGTAGATTGAAATGACGTGAAATAGATTATACATTTTTATTGAATTTTTTTTGTTTTGTTTTATTCCTTTCCCGTGTACATGAAGATCGGTAAAGAAAAAATTGCGTCCCAAAAGATTAAGATTACGGAAATTACTGTGCTGTAAAAACTAAAGCATAAGCTTATTTCCGTATACAAAAATATTGTGAAGGAGTAACCTCTAAGTCAATAGCTCTATGGTATGAATTTCCTACCGAAGTTTGAAAAATCGTTTCTGATTTTCTCCTTACAACGTTAACGGATCTCATAGTGATAAGAAAGAAATCCTATTTCTGTGAATGTTAGAAAGAATGTTTGAGCAAGTTCTCAACTAGACACGCAGTTCGCAAAGTATGGACTTCCATTATTGGCTATGTGGGCATAAGGTTGGAATACTTTTACATCAGAAAGAAAGTTTTTAAATTGATAATGTCCAGTAGCAAGCGATCGGATGAAATGCGTAGTTCTTACGTAATACATCAATTGTAAACTCTGCCCTTGTCATCATGCAAAATCATTGGCTTCCGGTCCCCAACTTCAACAGCTTGACATGTATTTTCTACTAAGCCTGTCTTTGTGCAAAATACATTGCGACTACAAATTTAAAAATTATTTTCGACTACACGAATAAATACTACCAATGCTGGAAGCTGTTACTGCTGGAAGCATAGAAATAGACGCATAAATGACGGGGAGCAATTAATAAGATTGTTCCTGACGTTGCTAATTGGTTTGGGTGGCGTCGGGCATTCTCTAGCAAGCATGCCCATGCACTTCTTTGACAGTAATAGTGAAATCTTACAAAAAGTTCTCGTAACATCTTGCTGAATTATTGTACAGAAAGGACGATGAAAGAAATTTTATTTTCAAAAGCTCCTTCCTTTTGAATAACGAAACTACATTACGTATCTCGAAGGAGGGATGTTAAAGTTTTCGTGAAACAATTCCGACTTCGCATATAATTCCTTGAAGTTATGAACCTGGAATGTTTTATGTGCCTCGAAAAATCAATCAAGTTTTTGTTTTTAAATTGATAATGTTCAGTAGCAAGCGTTTGGATGAAATGCACATTCTTACAACAATACGTAATACATCAATTGTAAACTTTGCCCTTATTAGAATTCACAGAAAATCTTTGGCTTCCGGTTCCTAACTTTAACAGCTAGACATGCATTTTCTACAAAGCCTACCTTCCTTCCACACACATTGCGGCGTCATTAGTACTAATATATCAAGACTTACCTCATATTTTGAAAAAGAAAAAAATAACGAGAAATAGAAATTTTCCAGAATTTTCTGGAGATAATTTTTCGCAAATTTCAAAATTATTTTCAACTTCACGAATAAATACTATCAACGGACGTAATTGTTGGAAGCACAGAAACAGACGCATAAATGACGAGGAGCAATTAATATGATTGTTCCTAATGTTGCCAATCGTTTTCGGAGGCGTCGGGCAATCTGTAGCAAGTACACCTAAGTAAGCCCATGCACTTCTTTGAAAGTAATAGTGAAATCTTACAAAAAGTCCTTGCTGAATTATTGTACAGAAAGGACAATGAAAGAAATTTTATTTCCGAAAGCTTCTTCCTTTTGAAAATCGAAACTACATTACATTTCTTGAGTGAGGGATGTTAAAGGTTTCGTCGAACTTTTCCAACCTGGCAAACAATTCCTTGAAATTATGAACCTGGGAAGTTTTATGGGTATCGCGAAATCAATCATTTTTTGTAAGATATCGATGACAATCATTATCTCCCAAAACAGTTTCATAGCCACTCATAACAATTAACACAACTTCACTAACACACAATTAACGCAGACATTCCAAGTAATGCAGCACTATACTTAACACATAGAAGGGAAAGAAACAGAAGCGTCCTGGATTTCAAATCAATATCAACACCCAGCCTAAAACCCAACACAAAGCCACCTAGAATCGGTAGGAATCTTGAGAATCCTTCGCGCACAAATTTAACACTTGGCTCTGCAAGGTCCAGCAAGAGTGAGAGGGTGGATAAGTTTTAAATGGCAACATTTTTTGACATCCATTCCACTTGTATGCTCTAAATGATATCCCAAGTAATGCAGCAATACGTCAGTTTGGTAACATGTACATTCACAAACGCGCATCACCATTTGTCGCACTATTCCTGTGTCTTCTGCAATATTTAATATCACTAGATTGGTCTTTCAATTGTTAACAGGTACTGCAATCAATTCGATGAGCAACTACATCGGTTGACAAGATTATTGGCTTGAAACTTTTCTTCAGAGACCATACGTCATGTCACGCAGCTGTCGTCTAAAACCCAGACAAAATTCAAAATGTATTAATTTATATATAATTATATTTGAAATCATGAAAGTAAATTATCTAAAATTTATATCTTGCTGGGCCAGTCTAGATTGCTACGCGGGCTGGATACGTCGCCCGTATCGTAGGTTGGAGGGCCCTGTTAAAGTACACAATTACGCTAATTGTTACTCCCTACGGACAATGTAGTAGGGATGCTAAGTTCTTGATAGCAATTTTGCCTACCTTATTCTGAGGAAAAATAAGCAATTCTCAACTTCATTAAGCATTTGTATCGTGAAATTATTCTTATTTTAATTATGTTACTGTTGAAATATTAATCCTGACTACTTAGTTATGTTCCCTCTTTCTAATCATTCTGTCCGTATTTTATAGTGATTGGCCAGCTCAACTTTACATTGACTGAAAATTTTAATTCAGCAAAGTAAAAGGGTGCATTTACCAATTTGTATTGGCATTTGCTTTCATGAATTCCAAAATCAAATCGGTTACTTGTTTTGCGTTATTTGATCAGAAAATACATACTACATACAAAACATGTTTACAAAACATAAATTCACAGAAACATCTTCCGATTGTTATATTGCGGCAAACGAATTGTTTCTATGTTATTTGTCATTCCAAAGAAAAGGAAGTCAGAAATTTTCTGGCATAAATTTATATAAGCATAAATTGGTTACGCAAACATATTCCTATGTGTTCGATATACTTTCTTTGTCCTATGTCACAATCACAATTTGTAGGTAGAGATTTGATCACAGGAGTAAGAACTACGGATAGTGTCACTTCACGAACAATCCCCCCGCTATTGTCAGAGACGTGTTTTATGTTTTCTACATTGAACTTGCAGTGAAAAACTATGTAACCAGCGAACAATCTCAATAGGTCATCGAACCACAAACAAAGAAGTAGCAAAGGTGAGAGAGCTTGTCCAAAGGGAGTTCGGAACTTTCCCCTCTGCACTTGACACGTTTCTGCAAGAAGTATGAGAGAGCTTATCGTGGCCATCGCGAGCTATTAATTGTTGTAATCTTCACTTTCCTCAACAAATTTTCTCAACCGATACGATCATAACGTTATCAGACTATATTTAGGCGAGAACAAGAAAGCAATAAAATGCAAATTAGGCCGTGATAGCGGTCGACTGCTTTCAGCTAATGAAGTGAAATCGAGAAATTTATACACGTAAACGAGAATAAGGTTTGTGTTAAAAAAATTAGAATTCTAATTACGCATGTCCATGGCATTAATCAGTTTTGTTACATATTAACTTCAGATAATTTACATGCATGTCCATATTAGAACGCGAGAAAAATATCGTTCCGGGGAAACGATTCAATTAAGTCACGAAATCAGATGTCAATGTGCAAAAAATGTGCACTGAAGTCGTAATAGAGACCTATCACGTAGATGTTTGTGATACGTACGTCAGATGAAATCACACTACAAGAGAATTCGTCGTGATCAAGATTACCGCACCCATCAACATTAAGATGGAGCAGCCGGCGTCCGAGGACCGGAAACGGCGCGTCACAACCGAAACCGGTTCATATCGATCCTCCGTTTCCTCACGTCGCTAGTGGGAGCGGTTCCTGGTACCACCGGCAGAGAGTGCTCGCGACGCGATGCTTCACCATCTAGCGGAGCATCACGGAACTGTGGGTCATCGCGAAATGCGTGGTTTAATGCGCGTTGACGGGGCGGTGGGTAGGGGCGGAGGGCGACGGGGGCGGGTTGCCGGGGGTGGGTGAGGGGCGGCGATGGCCGGGAGCGGGAGCGGGAGCGGCCGTCGCCGCCGCCCGCGGAGGCGAGTGTGTTTGCGAGAGCGCCGGGGGCGGCCGGGCCGGTCGGGGGCGGTCGGGGGCGGCCTGGGGCGGCGCTATGACACCGCATGATCGATGACCGTTCTGGGGCGGCCTGGGGGCGCCCGACCGCTCGCTGGCCCGCCCGCGCTCCGCCCTGCCCCGCCCCTCCCCGCCCCGCTCCGCCCCGTTCCGCCAAGCAACTGAAGCCGCGGCAACGGGAGCAGGTACGTCCGCACCCGCGGCGCTCTGGAAGCTTCGGGCGGCGCGAGTCACGGAGCTACGTCTCCATAGCGGAGGACGACTCACTCGCGCCGGACGGCACTGTTTGGGACCACAGCGAACGTGTACATGTTCGCTTGTAGACGGGGTTCCCCTTTGGGAACGAGTGAAGGTTATAACATTGGCCTAGAAGTTCGTCAGGAGCTTTGTTGTTTGGAACGCGGACGGAGGCAATACGCGCTTCACAAAGCTATAGAAAGCACCTGATAAGAGACACAATAGAATAAGGAGTAGTGTCTGGCACTGGAGGCACTAGAGGAGGGAGTAGAATGCACAAGAGATGCCAATTTAAGAGTGACTGGTTGTGGCAGGAGACTAATTTGGCGAGAGCTAACCAAAGTATACAGTGATACTTGTATTTCTGAACTGTGAGTAAATAAGTCAGTATGTAGAATTCACGATATAGCTTAGTAAAATACCAAATCAATATCAAAATCATCACAATATGTACTCGTATATTCTCAGTCCCTTCCATTAAAAAATTAAATATTTTACTACAAGATCACTGATTTATGACTTTTCATTCGAACGTTTTATTTCTTTTGGTTTTGAAGACTGTAAATACTACAAAGAAAGTTTATTAAAATATCAATAAATCAGTTCAAGGATTTATGTTTATTGTTTACGGCTGTGAAATAGAGTATTAAAGAAATAATGATTTTCGTTTAAACATGTATTATTTTAAACTTGAGAATGCATCAGTGGAAATTTTCGATACTAGATCATACTAGCAGCAGAACGAAAAACAATGTAAGAGAAAATTGAAAACAATTAATATGGTGTAGCGATATAAAATATCTGCGGAACTTACTAGCGACAGAATGTGTGCTGCCGGTTGCGCATGAAATGTGACGGGAACGCTGAGACCGGTGGAGCTGACGGTAGCTGGGATGACCGGGGCAACAAGCACGGGATGGGAGCGGGGGCTTCAATACGGCATGGACGCCGGAGGCCAGCGGGGAGCAGCGGGGAACGAGACGGGGCGGCAGGAATCCCCACGGGGCCGAAGCTCCGCCACCCCGCCGCCGGCGCGTCTCGTCTCGTCTCGTCCCATGCCGTCTCGCCCCGTCCCGTCCCGTCCCGTCCTCCAGTGGCCCCGTGCGACGCTTTTCAGGATTCGAGAACAAAGCGCGCGCGAGCACTCGATCACCGCCGGCGACGCGTTTTCACGCGTGGCGCAGCTGCGCCGGAGCCGCCGCAGGCCGCCGGGACGCCCGCGTTGGCAGGCGGACGCCGCGCGCACAATGGCCGAGCGCCCGCGCAGCCGCGGGAATCCAGGATTTCGCCGTGAAACCACAAATAGATTCTTTGTCGCGCGGAATTCTCATACCACGAAGTTTTTCAGTAAGGATTAACCAAGGGAGAAAAAATATCGGAGTGGAGTCGCTCGGTGTCACGACGTTCGTATCGACTTGGAAGGCCGGAGACAAAGCAATGATGAGATAAACTATAAACAAAATGAAACTAAGCAAGCTACGTATAATTCGTATCATTTATATTAGGTTTGTGCAATAAGAGTGACATAAAAATTAGAAAACGTGTATTAGCAGGAGGCTGGCATCAAAGTTAAACTCTCCATGTCATTTAATCAATTTTACTCATTAGAGAAGCAAGAAAATAGTTATAAAATATAAATACGAGACAAGAGTATTAAAGAAACAGGAATTTTGTGAATTGTCAGATTCCGCACGGATACCAATCAATATGATTGGTATCCGTGCAGAACACTGAAATACTTAAATGCGAATTACACACAACTTCAGAATGTTACATTATTTAAATGAAGTAAGGTTACAACCACAAACAAATAAACCGCTACATATTCTTTACGATAGGACACCTCTGCTGCGGTACTCTGCTGGTGGTTGCAAGCCCTGAGAATGGAAATACATTTTCCGAAACGTTTGCAAACAACCATCTGTTAAATAATTTTTTGCATCTACTGACCAAGCCCCGTACATCTGACTTCAGTATATCTATGGTCGTTACGGGTTCTCCATGTTTCATTATTTAAGGAGAGAAATTAAAAAATAACAACTGAAAAGCTGAAAAAAAGAAGACAGTGCATTGAGATGTGTGTGCACATGAGTTCTATACCGAAGGCTACCCTCCACGTGATCTGTCTTTAAGCCCCAAACCTCGCGCGGGTGACGTGGCTTCGCGAGGGCGGCTTGCGGGCGGGAGCGGGCACAGCCGCGGCGCGACAGCCGCGCGTATCGCTGGCGACGGGGGTTGCCGGCGGCGCGGGCGGCGGCGCGGGCGGCGCCGGCGGCGGGGGCGGGGCGGGGGCGGCGCCGGATGCGGGCGGCAGGCCGCGGCGCCGCGCGCGCCCATCCATCACAGTGCGTCACGTGCCATTAGCGGCCTGCGCCGCCGCCGCCGCCCGCCGCACCTGCTGCCGCCGACGTCGGTGCCGCGCTCCTCCGCCGTCGCTGCCCCCGCCGCCGCCACCGCCGCCGCCGCCGCGCCGTGACATCTTCATGCGAGGGCCGGACCGCGGCCCTGCTCCACTCCCTTCACGGACGCGGGGAGCACTGAAAGACTCGTCAGCGCCGGGAAAGACTTGTGATGATAATGGTGCGAATGCTGGTCCTGAAATTTCTAGGCGGGTCGTCAACTTCTTGAAGGCCGCTGAGTTCGTGTCTGTCATTGAGACCTTTTTTTACCCATCTTATTAGAGATTTTTTAGTAATAATAATAATAATAATAATAATAATAATAATAATAATAATAATAATAATAATAAATATTGTACGCCGTCCGGCATTTTGAGTAAAGTAGTGCCTTGGGAATTCCCCCTTGTCGTATGAAGCAACTAATTTCTTACTCCTGAAATATCCTTCTTTACCCAAATGTTTTCTTACTATCTCATCCCACCCCTTGAAACTGGAAGGTGTACTGATCAACTTCAACGCTTCCAAATCCCATCATAAATTGTTTTTCACTATTATTTTCCATATAGTCTTCACTTTCAGGTTTGATATTCTCTTGAAGTCCAACTTCATATCCGTACGTGGAACAATTTAGCCCCGAGGGATACGTGCAACGCAAGATAAAAAGACTAACAAGCCAATGACATTATCCATGAAAGTAAGGAGAGACGACTACCGGGTTAGGTGGCTCATGGCATCAATTGATATCATCCAGTGCCTTTGATCGGAAGATCCTGGAGTGCAAGTACCGACGGTGGCACGATTTTGGACACAGGCTAGAGAGCTAGGTCGAGTTCTGCCGCTGTCTGGAAGGGAATTCTAGAGGCCGGCTGCTCTGATCGGCAGTTTTCCGTGGTTTCTCCGATCAACATCTTGCAATTTACGGTGCAGTACCCTCACAAACGGGTCATGGACGCTATCTTTCCTTCTTTTTCTTCCTTGCCCTCTACTCATTCGTTATATGAACTTCCACACATGTAGTCCACATGTCGGCAGTTTACTCGGGTGTCTTAAAGTCGGCGCCGGACCTCGCCATCCTGGGGAGGGGAGAATGAACGCAATTTCCCGTGATAAAAACATGCACTGCACTTATGGAACTAAGGTCCTTATCAGTTGACCCAACTAGAAACATCAATCAACCGTAATGCTTCTGAAAACGATTCGGTGACTGAGGATCGTAAAGGCAAATCTGGGGTTGGCGCTAGACAACAGTGAGTGAACCGCCAACGACTCGTTGGATCAGCGAGCACTGGTCCCTCAAGAAGCTATCGGTGAATATAGAAGGCTAAATAGTCCCCACGAACTTTCAGCTACCTCTGGGATTGGCATTTCGCCTGTATTTCAGCTGCTAATCACTGCTGAAGGCCGACCAAGGAAGCGTAAATGGTCAATTACCATGAATATGATGCGATTTGACCTTGAGATACCTGTCTAGAAACCACGCGAAAAAGAAATAAAAAGAATTTGAATAGGAATTCATAACTGTGCACCGTACATCATGAGTGAACAACAACATCGAGAATATAATAATAAAAGCAATAATAATAATAAGAAGAAGAAGAAGAAGCATATTAATAATAATAATAATAATAATAATAATAATAATAATAATAATAATAATAATAAGAATAAGTAAAAAATTAATCATCATAGAATAAAAAATTAATTAATTTTGTATTGTCTCCTCTGTATGTAACAGACTAAGGAAACAGTTATTTTACGTTTTATGTGAAACCTTGTAGACTACGTTGTATGCAGAACAATTTACACGAAACCTCATAAATGTCCACTGCCGGAGAGTTTTCCCCTAGTATACATCAAACAGATTTAGGTTGAAAAAATAGAAATTCGCAGATTATACAAGGGAAACAGCAGAACACATCCAACCTGCAACATACGTTTCACAGCAATGCTCAAGGAGTAAAACCGACCGATGCGATATAGAATGTTTGAGCTAAGTTTTGGGTCCCTTGCGGTCGTGAATTACGTTGTTGTCACGTGATTATCAACAAAATGTAACCTGACTGTGGACTTTCTGTTACATATTTTGGAGCTGCTCCCACTCGCTAGTAAGGAATCACAAACGTTCGAAGTTTGTTTCCAGCATGAATCTAGTATTTGCAGTTCCGAAGCGATGCTTTAATGGTGGGATCTTTTCTATTGTGATTTATTGACATTTTGTGATATTTTCGATGTTTGGACCTTCCGGATACCCACACACCTTAACATGGCTATTCAAAATGTGCAAAATATCTAAATCTATGTAAAATTAATTTGACAATTTGACATTTATTTAATTTAATCGCATCCCGAATTTTAGTCCTATTCTTTGTTAATAAACGCTTAATAATATTCGAATTTTTCTTTGACATAATACTAATCTTATAATACTGTAAGGCACAGTTCAAGGCCTGGAATGTAAGGTTGGGTTCTAGTGTGAAATTATTTCATTTTCATAACAATAATTTACAATGTGCAGAAAGTTCGTTGTCGAACTAATTTTTTCATTAATTTTATAGAAATACTGGTGAGTTGATATGGTGTACAACGTGAACAAAACTCAAAATAGTGAGATCAGTTATCCCTGTAAGTTTAACAGAATTCATTCTGCAACTGCTCAGAAAATGAAATTAAATATTGCTGCAGTTCCTTTCTTCAAATTCTACTGATTTTTAATTTTTAATTGTTTAAAATATTTTTATTTGTTTAATGGAAAAGGTTTCATTTTTCTCAGTTAATGTTATATATTTTTGTTTGTGCTTCCTTCTGCGAGTCGGAGATAAAGAAAAAGAATTCCCACAATATTACCATAAATTCTTAAATTCTATAAAATGAAAATTTTAAAATATTTTCGATAAATTAGCACAAAATAAAAACAAACTCATGAAATAGAATTATAGAATACATTTAAAAACATCATTAGAAATAATGGATTTGAAACCACCCCCTGAAAGTATCCGGCAAGTCTTCCCCTTCGTATAATGTCTCTCAAACTGGTATTTCGTATTACGATTGGTCCTTGTACGTTTTTTTTAAATTCACCAAACGAAGCGAAAGGAAGTGATTAAAATCAGTCTCTCCTCCCTTCTCAGATCATGTAGTAACAACAAAAGTACCAGTCAGAGAGTATACTACCGGGTGGTGTGGTACCAGTTATATGGCTTTTCATGTTGATTTCATGAACTCTTGTTTTTTATATAGTATTTATTACCTGTACAAATACAACCACCCTTCATACTCTGCAATTAGAGTAACAACACTCCGTACAAACTTCTCTAGGGTTAGATTTTTCGACAGCGCCTGCCAAGAACAATAAGAGGACAATAACTAATGCTCCTTAGTTTCTGTCCAATAATAACCTTCGCTTTGAACTGAATCCAGAACTTGTTATTCATCATATCGCTTTTGGACCAGTAATTTTCCCTTCTCGCCTTCTGCGTACTGAATAGTAAAGATAAAGTATTGTAGTGCGGCAGCGTAAAGAAGCAATTTTTTGTCAGAAAAACGCTTTTTCTGGGGCCCTGACATCAAAATTAGATAAACGTTTCTGTAAGTAGATAATAACCTACCTTATGTGCCCTTGTCACCGAAAAGAAAAAAAAAACGTTTTTACGGCAAAACCTCTGCCCGTCCGTCTGTCCGTGTCTGTACGTTCCTGTCATTCCGTCCGTCTGTATACAACTGTGGCGCCTAAACTGTTCAGATGATTGGTCCAAAATTGACATTCCTCTATTCAATCTGGCCGAACTCGAGGTTCTAAGAATTTGAAACGGATATTTTGATTCTGCTAGTACTTTACATGAAGCCTTAGCAAAGTATACTTAAAGTTCGGATCCTGCGTCATTTCTTTGTTGAACCTCTCGAATGTTCGAAAATTGCACAACTTTCAACATTTTTAGAACTCTTACACAAGTATAATAATGAAAATAAATATTTTGTCCCATAATAAAATCCGAACTTCAAAGTTGGATCTTTAAATAAGTTCTGGTACAGTTTTCGTAGTTTGCACACTTTTTGCTTGAATTAAAGGCAATTAAAAAAAAAAAGATTTTCTCAAAACGGCTCCAAATTTACAGTGTAAATTTTGTTCTCAAACAGAGCAATGTTTGGTAACAAATTTGGCGCAGGTCAAATTTTCGTTGAATTCTCTGAATTTTAACAAAAGTTACAAATAATGAGAGAATGCAGTGTTGTATCACTACTAGTTTCTCAAATATTTTACATTTGCCAAACCAGTTGGTATTCAACCTAAGTAAGAATCCCTCTCACCCAATTAAAATAGCGTTAAACCAGTACTAAAAGCACAACGCTTAATTTCTTTTTTTATTTTCTCGCTACCAATACCGCGGTAGAGAGAAATTTATAAATCACTGAGCGAAATATCTGCGAATTATTGGCAGGAAAAACTCTTATAAAGGGCCAACGAAAAAGTGAATAAACCCATATGCTAAATTTAGCAAAAAAAGAGTTCTCTAATGTATGGTGTAGCCAGAATACATGTTTTGTGGGTCCTTGGTACCGAAAAATCGATTGACGGAAAAGCGTCTCTCCGTCCGTTCGTCCGTTTGTGAAGAGCACTATCGTGTAAACCGATTTGACCTATTGTCTCCATTTTTTTAAATTGCTCCCACCTTTTTTATTACAGTTTGGTATTGTATAGTGTGAAGGACGTTTAAGAGAATGGCGAAGGTCTCATGCTCGTTGAAAACCTTTTCCCTGATTTTTCGAAAATTGAAAAAAATCAATTTTTTTGGCGTCTACCTAAAACTACAATAATGAATATTATTTTCTTAATGAAATGTTTTCATGAAAAACAGAACTAAAAATAATGTCATGTTCAATTATTCAAAATGAGTATTTTGTGCGAAATTTTGTGTCAAATATAGGCAATTTTTATTTTCTGTTAACCACTGTTTCTTAAAAACGGCACACATTTTTTAAATTAAATTTTTATCTTTGATAGCGTAAAGTACCCTTAAGAGAATGGGTATGTCTCGTGTTCGTTAAAATGCCCGATTTTATGAAAATTTATTAAAAATATTTTCAGCGCCTTCCTACAATTACAATTCTGAAGATATAAACACATTTTCTCTTACTGAAATGTGTTCATCTTCAAACAACGCCATGTTGAATTTTCGGAAAATATTTTAGAATTTTTGAGTAATTTGGCCTCAAACAAAGTCGCCCATTCCAAAAATCCTGCGCTTCGTGAACGTTATTTTAGTCGTGTTTTGAGGCAGTCGGATGATACGTAAGTTAGAATATGCATATTTTATGTTTCTTTGTTCGTTTCTTACATTCGAGCTTTTGTTGTACGTTTACAAATTAATCTTTTAGAAATTATTAAAAACCTAATTGAAATATATGAAATAAAAGTATGGGAAAAATATACGAAATAAACCTTCAAGGAATATCAGATTGGAATGCAAAAGTGGCATTCCGCGTCGCGCTCGCGAATTTCTGTGAATTGCGTCTCATTGTTGTGACATAATTTAGCTTATGAAAAGGAGTTATAATTGTCAAATTTGTGATGATATATGCTTGAAAATATTTAGCGTTTGCACCAAACGTTTTACCATTTGTAGCAAGTTTTAAACTGAATGACGACTGAGACGTGTTAATTTGAAGAAAAATTGCGATATAAATAGTAGTACATAACCATTATTAAAGGCCAGAAAGAAGTGCTGTTTTAGCACCACTAATTTTCTTCTCTTATTGTGTAAGATTTGTTGGCAAATATTATTTTTCGGAGGAATTAATCTTTGCCTGCCTTCTTGCCATTAACCAGAAGGAATGATTATAAATTCAAGAATGTTAACAGAGCGTTTTATACCACAAAAATCAAAAATTCCTTAGCATATCAACTTAAAGAGAAATAAACTCAAATTCTACGGTTATGAAAGTAACTAGTTTCGTATATGTCAGTAAATAGTTTCTAGTTTCGTAACTAGAGTAACGTTTCGTAACTATAGTAACTAGTTTCGTACATGTCAAATGCTTTGAAAAATTAAAATGTCGTTCTGAATACAAAACAGAGGGGTCGTTTCGCAGCACCGTTGAGTCAAGTGAAAAATGTTTTTTGGTTTGAAACATAATACGCCCTCACACACTGACGATTCATAAATTAACTAATGTCCCGCTCAGGTCATTCGATTCTTCCTTAATCATCTTTATTTTTGAATTTAAATTGCATATTAGCTTTGTTTTGATCACAATTTTACATTGCAAAACTGTGGCGATTTAGATATGGCAAAATAGCCTGATAAAAACGTTATCAGGAACGATGAGACAATGTGTAGTGTCTGTTTAACGATAACAAGCCAGATGGTGTCAGGAAGAAAAAACCGAAACTTTTCCTTGATTAATCCTTTGAAATGCGGATTTGACTATTTTAATGATTCACAAGGAATGTAAGTAAATATTATATAGCAATTTTACGCAATTCAAAAAGTTCCCAGAATGGTGGTTCGGCTTGTTAATGTTACAACCTATGGTAATGGTCTCCTAATCACCTTCGAAGTTGGACCCTTGCTCATCCTTACAGTTGCTCCATCGTTCCTGCCATTCTTGGAAACAGCGGTAGAAGGCTTTTTTAGACACCTGTCGGAGCTGAGCCGTCGCATTCGATTTCATGTTCTCCACGGTTTGAATCCCATTTTCAGTGTAGGAAAAAGCCAATAGCCCCTGGGAACGACATCCGGAGAGAACGGTGGTTGAGGGAAGATAGGAATGTTCTAGGCAAGGAATTTCTGCAGGAGCGATGTGTGGCTTGGCGCGTTATAGTGTTGCAGACACCACTTTCCTTGCCAGTCGGCTCGTCGCATCCTTCGAACAGCATCAAGCAAACTCTACAAAATACACAGAAATTTTCAGTAACAGACTGTCCAGGCGACGGTGTAGCAGATCCTATTACGTGTCTGAAGCCGATTTTCCCAATTTGCACATGAACTTGATGTTCGCACGCTGTTTGAACTGCGACATGACGCCACCGGACTATCATTCACCTCCATGTGATACGGAGCCGTGACACCACTGCGCATTTAATCATCTTCAGACAAATTTTGCCCGCGTGCGAACATGCCCAGCTTCCTACCACAACGATGTGAACCCTGTCTTATCGCTAGTTTGGCGACGGCAAGGCAATTTCGGGAATGTTTTGAATGCCCTTCATAAATTCACTAGGTATGGGTGCCTACCTTAGAAACATAAACACTGATTATTTCATTTAATTTCATTTCATATTTATGACATACAGTCGAAATTTCAAGTAATCAAGAGCATAGAACTGAATTAATTTTCTATTGATTCTACACATTAATTAAAACACAAAAAACATGAACTAATATGCCCAAATTGTATACTTGGAGAGAAACACGAAGATCCTGAAGCTGTGTCGTAGATTACAGGCTTTGCAAGAGCGAATTCGCAATACTACAGAAAAGTTACAGTACTACTCGTATAATAACTAGTACATCATTTATTCAAAAATCAACATGCTTTAACAGTACAATTAAACAAAAATTGCGTTTTAGTGTAGATATTGCATAGGAAATTCCTTTAAAATAGAAGGTACTAAATACAATCTTTTGTTTTGATATTGAAAATTTTAAGTTACTCCACTTTCCCGGTATCAACAAAAAATAATTGTAAAGCAGAATATATGATTTTGATTCCAAATCATCTTCTTTAACTTCTTGACTGCTTGAGGATTCTATTTCTCCCGCGCTCCGAACTCTTTTTTGAAGTATCTCTACATAGGAGAAAATAATTGAATCAAAATTTAAATATATCCTGAGAATCAGGATGTATCCCCGGACCACTCCTCTATTGCTGACCCAATCAGCAATACTGAACTGTCAACCATTGAACATCTAAGAATAGGACAATTCATTCCGAAATCTCATGCATGAAAAGTACGGATGTATTTTTGAAAATCCTAAAAGTATGTGTGTTAGTAAAGTCCTTTTTTGTTATTTTATTTTAGGTTATAACAAAAAAGGTATTTACAAACACTAGGCTGAATCTAATCTGAACAGAAAAATGAAGTAGGCGTCATTTGTTCTCTACAGGCATAAACCAGTTTGACTACTACGCTTCAGGAGACACTTCCCTTTCCTCGCGTGCGGTGCGATTTGTTTATTGTGTGCAGTTTGAGTGGGTGTGATTGTGCTGTAAAGTAATGTGCGATGAGAAGTAAAAGGATCGTCATATGATGTGCTCTAATGTCTTGTTCCGTGATCAGTCGTAACTTCATTTGTAGGCGATGTTCAGCTTATGACCGAACTTCAGC
This sequence comes from Teleogryllus occipitalis, assembly GCA_011170035.1. Taxonomy (NCBI): domain Eukaryota; kingdom Metazoa; phylum Arthropoda; class Insecta; order Orthoptera; family Gryllidae; genus Teleogryllus; species Teleogryllus occipitalis. The sequence goes on along the minus strand of BLKR01000115.1, from coordinate 15,985 downwards.
GCTCTATGCGGCGTCCGGTGGAAATATTTTTATCGCGATTTCGACACGAAACGTAAAAAGGGAAGAAAGAAAACACGAACAGAAAAAAAACGAAATGACCGAGTGAAACGTTAGGTGTCGTTCACGCATTTTTGATACCGAGACGGTACCGCCAAAAAACAAATACCCGTTTTCTATCATGTACTGAACGTAGTGTTGGACAAGAACCTAAAAACAGCGTAAAGTGGGCTTGAGTGACGAGCCAATAGCCATATAGGACGTCTTCGGGAGGGGATTGTTTCAATCACTCCTTCCCGTGTCCCGGTGGCGTCGTGCAGGCCCTTCGGACACCGGTCCAGGAGTCCCACAGGGGCGTCCGGCGGGCCAGGGGGAGGGACTCGGCCGAGGAAGGGCAGCGCTGCGGAAGGGCTGCACCGCGACAGGAGCGCGCTGTTCGCTGCGCCCCCTGGGACGCCCTGCGGACGTAGCCCGCCCGCGCCACGCGCTCCTGCCGCCCGGGAAATCAGCTGACAATTGCCAGCGATTGCTCGAGAACAAATCTTTCATTTTCGTCGCCTCCACACACCTCGTGGACACAAGGCGTTTACTGAGGTGGTCCAAAAACCAAATTCGTTACGAGCATCTGACAGAAATTGTCAAATTGGGAGGGCAGGTCATCAGAGGAAGTGATTTAAATAAAAGTACCTCCGGATAACTTTGCATTAAACCATCATTTGTGTTGATTGATTGAAGCTAACAGAGTGAACGTGGTGGATAAATAATCACGATGAGTCTGACCTATGCATTAATTAAATAATCAACTCAGGCAATACACTGAATACTATTCGACGCGAAAAAATAAAGAATTATGTTGTCAATAAGCAATACTGAAGTACCTTCCCCTACATCACATAGGATTATACTAGGAAATTGACATTTGGAAATGTTATTTGGACTACGATGGGTCATTTGCAGCAATAAATGGGGCTAATTCGTCCAGGGTGATAAGATCCAGCAAATCTGTGTGTATTGCATATGATACATTGTTCAATTGTTTCTTGTTCGTGCTATTTCTCGGTTATGCTGGATCAGTACTGACAGTGCCGTCAAAACGTCTGCTCCAAAGAATATTGATGGGTAAAATTATTTTATTTAATGTTGCTTACGTTAATAGGTAAAAATAAATTAGAATAAAACTACTGGATGTACGTGAAGTGGGAAGGGGATATGACCAGTGCCAGTAACGTGAAGAGAATTCGCCTCGGGACACACGTATTCATTACGACCTGTCACAATGAACTATGACATTGAAAATTCAATGTTCTTCGCACATTTTTTCGGGCGTACTACTTTCGTAAGACAAAAATATAGTTCCGTTTTTTTCTTCAAAAATGTTCATTCAATGAGCATAACACTAAAATCCTAAACACCTATCTTGTTAGGTGATAACAAACAAATTAAACTATTTCGCCCGATAGGTAAACATTGCACTGCACTGATATTATCCGAAAAAAATGTTTCCCAGCTTATTTGGAAACTTGCGCTAGTCTGAAAAATCAATTTCCACATATTTTGCATTAAATAAAAATTATGTGTTAAAATAAAATATTTGGCTTAACGACATGCTTTCAACGTTCAAGAATCCACACTATTTAACTAGTATGTCAGCAACTATCAAAAATTTCTCAAAATCAGTCGGTCAAGAAATGTATCATTCAGGTATTAAACAACACAAATTACGCTAATATTTTTTAGTACACCTTTAGAACAATTCAAATGAAGTTTGAACATTAAATTTTGCATAATTTGGTAATAATACATTAATTCTTGCTAAAAATGGCACGTTTCCATTTTTTGAGAAACAAGTTTAGTAGTCCTTTACAAGGAAATGGAATTTTCTACTAGTTTGTATTTAAACAAACATAAAACTGCAGAGGATTTTCACACAATCCTACCCTGTGCTATTAAATAACAGCACCAACACCTCAGGGAAAGGCGTAGTCTGGAGTCACGTAGTGGACGGCGCGGCGGCGGGGTCGTAGGTGGGGGCGGGGATGGTGGCAGCATCGGCGCCGGGTATCGATGTCGCGCACAGGGACGTCTTCTGACAGCTGACACGCGCGATGCACCCAGATAGCGTCGTTCTTCCCAGGCGCCTGCACCCTACCTGGCCGGACGGCCGCGCCGGTCCACGTCCTTCTCCGCTCACGGCGTCGTCGGCGCCACCGCCGCCGCCATCGCCTCCGCCTCCGCCGCCGCCGCTTCCTCTCCCTTCACTTCCCTTACCCTTCCCAAGCCTCTAATAAGGTGTATCTTGCCCTCATTATAAAGCCTGAGGTCGTCCGCGCCCTACACGACTGAGAGGGCGCACCAGACCGTGCATAACCCCTGAGAAGGTCCGGGAGACACCTTGTAGCGACGCCTACGATTTTGGGGGTTGTCGTGTGGTATCACTCAGATGTATTTTCAAAATAGATAAGTCGTTTGAAGTGCAGGGACAAGCAACGAAATGGAAGTTCCATGCCAAACATAAGAAACAGGAATTTTCTTGAATCACCAAGATCAAAAGGAAATACGTTTAAGTCGATTTCACACAGCTGTAGTTTGTCGGTCTACTTTTTTCAACTAGATTCACAGGTAAGAATCGAGTAATCGTTTTAATGAATCATATGCAGTGTCCAATGGTGAGAAACAATTCGTTTAAATTTCGGTTAATTTCCGGTGTACCAAAAAGCATCAAATTTCCCAGTATGTGTAATTTCCTTTCCTTTCATTAATAAGTTCATTATAAATTTATTTCGAGAACATGAACGTATATTTTAATATTAAACACGAATACATTCGCTGAAATATCGCGCGCAGAAATCGAACAAATCACCAATTCAGAGCCCCAAAGTAGTAAGAAAAAAGGGGGAGTAAGGAGAATCGTTTGAAAACAGTTTATGCTGGGAAGAAATTATAAACTTTCATGGAATACATCCAAAATAAGAGACGTCAAATATCTTAAATGTCTGGGCTAATTGTTATTGAGTTTTTAACAATTTTTCACTTCATTTTTTTGAAAGTGTTTCTTGTAATGTTGGGGTTATTTTATATCCGATTATTGGTGTTAAACAAGTTCTTTTACAATACAAGAGAAACGTTATTTAATATATTTGAGTAAACTTACGTATTATTTGTAAAATAGTTTTAAAAATACCACTCTTATTACATTGGGAACTCTTCATAAAATTACTCGTTGCTTTGCTACTCGTTAATTTATCAAGAACTTCCCGTGTACTCTTAATTCCTTTTGATAGCAATTAATTAATTATTAATTTTTGAGTAGCAATAAAGATTAAAATGTTCACTTTGTTTTCGACTCTTTTCTTTTCGATTGAAGTTCGTTCTGTATTCTTCTGCATTATCAGAATTGTAGAATAACGTAGGAAGAAAAACTCTACAAAATAAATTAACAAAATTACTACATCTAGGTTATTTGCCGTTTAAAATTTACTATTTATAATTTTGTTTATCTTTTAAAATAAATATGAGTGGTTTTTCTTAATTTGATATGATATTTGATGTTATGTTGGCGACGTACAAAACAATGGGGTTGCAATGTTTTTAAAAAATTAATATAGTAAACAATTTTAAAAGTTTTGTGACAGGGAACAACAAAAATTTGCTGTGATGTTTTTAAAATTAAAACCTTACAAACGTAGGTCGGAAAGAAAGCTACATCCAACTCGCGCGCGTGACTTCATCCGCAAAATTCAAACACTGCCCTGCTCATTGCATATGCAAACTTGACCTTGCATGTGCATAAAATAAAAGCGGTCTGTCAGTTTGTTGATATTCCCACGTCCATGATTTTGTCCTTGCCGTCGAGTCGTTTGTCATTTTTTTTTTCTCGATCGGCTCAAAGGGTCACGATAAGCGACAGGACAGCGCGCCGGCGCCTACACATTGCCCTTGCTTTCCCTCCTAAGTCAACGCCGAAATACGGAACACGCACGACATGTACAACGCTCGTGCGAAGCAAACATACGATCGTCCACCCCGCCCCCACATCTACAGGCGACGTGTCGGGCGGGGAGGGGGAGGTAGTCAGGCGGCCGACAATTTTCAATTTAGCGGTAAAAAATCGCCCTTTTCGGAGTGCGTGCGATGGCAGGTTAGGTAATGAAGAGGTGGTGGAAGAGGTGAAAATTGTGAGAAAACGAGATGGAGAGTATTCTGTTCACTATCCCGATTTTGTAATAAGAGGATTGTGTACGGAAAATCTCGACACCTTTCGTCAAGAAATAACTCTGGTCATTCCGCAGTTTGATATTTTGGTATTCAAAACACATAGTAATTTTTTACCCACTAGTAATGTTTTAAAATATTAAATATAAAAATCTTTATTTTTGTAGTTTGGGAGTTATTAAAATACTCTTATTCTTCTGTTGAAACTCTGTGTCTATCGCATAGGAAATACAAATTAAAAGCTATAGTGAATGTACTTAGGCAAGTTAAATTAGTACGGATGTTTCTGTTACTTGAGAACGACATACTTACATATACTCTTACAAGCACCAAGTGTATTTTGAAACAGCACTTAACAACAATTTCTTACTTATTTACATTATTTTTACAGCAAATAAATAAAATGTTCAAAATGAGAAGAACAGAAACATGGGAAAGAAAGGGAACAAGGGCAGAAACAGTGCAACGAGGAAAGAAATGAGAGGAACAAGAGTAGTGAAAAACTATCTTCCGTACGCGAAAAAATGTATTGAGATAAAAGTAGTGTTAAAATGTTATTGATACGACGTCCAATTTTCTGGCGGTGTGTTTATAAAAGTGTTCATTCAATCAATAAACTTCACGTCAAAATGATTTCAAAGTGAAAGTGAAATGCGTTCAAGCTTTCCAAACACATCTGATGTCATGAGGAATCAGAATTGAATGAGTTTAACTCCCAAGAAATATTATGGAAACCTTGCATATACCTCTATATATTCGATAACAGCGGATTTTTCAATCTTTTAAAGAAAATTTTTAAAAATGTGCGCGTTTCTTTACTGTTACAAAAATGTACACGCTCTATATTTCTACGATTCTCTCGATACGAATTAAGCTTTAATATGTTCTTGCTGCAGTATCGCGGAATTAAGAAAATTATGAAGTAATAAACAACATAATACGAAAACATAAACTTAACTTAACGCAATCGTATGTAAACATTGTAATGATAGCTTTAAAGCCTCGTTTAATTTCACAAGCAAAGTGGGTGTTTTGACAAAAAAATAATTGTAACTTTTTATTCTTCAATTCCGAGCCCCGATGAAATTGTCTCGTCTCATCTACCTCCCAAATAGCAAAGTGTCCGAATATGGAATACTTTCACATTTTCGTCCACAACTTTACAAATAAGCGTAAATTTGAAGACCACTGTAGATAATTCCTTAAATTAATCATTTATAAACAGGTGTGGTTAATATTAATCACTTAAATCGATTAGAAATTCACGATATTTCGTAATTAAAAATGTCTATTCCACATTATGCGTATCCTGTTGCTAAAATGGAATAGTGAATGCTTTTTCTTTTTATCAAATAATAAATGCATTAACGTCTACAATAACGTTTATTTACGAAAAAATACATATTTGGTTAATATTACAGATAGGCCCAGCAGACAAAATTATTTTTTGGATTACCTGCACGTGAGACAGAACCCGAGTCTTACACTTCTGACAGTGTAAACAGTTGAGCTCTTGGACCATGCACCTTCAAAGTACGGTACACTAGAATGTCAACATTAATATGTTAAAAATGCAACTTAATGTGTACAGCCAGAAGAACCATGCACATTTTACAGACAGCAGCAATGCGGAATAGTCTACATTAGGACAATTTTCGTATTGCACATTAGGGAGACAGCGGCCATATTGGTTTGAAGCTGTTGCAAGGTAAAAATTTGCATCAATGTTCTTTATATATTCTATGATATTTTCTTGGATATACAACTAACTCATACTATCTATATATTTATTCTAATATTTACGGCACACGTGTAACAACAATTTTATGTTTACTGCTCCAATAGTTTTATTGACGCTCTAAAGGAAACACGCTCTGCTACTTCACTCAACAGCTTCAACGCAAGAAAACATCTTCACTCGTTCAGAGGCCTCTTCAAAGTAATTTCCCAATTTTGTCTCGAGACGTCAGCTCAATACAGATCCGATACTTTGGTATGTCACATTAGGAACGTTTTCCACAATAGGACACTTTACTTATGTGATTTTTTTCAAACATTCCGTTATCAGTAGGCTGAAAGAAGGCACCTACCACCCGTGCGCGGTGGCTCCACCGCTGGCAGTCCACGTGCCAGGTGCGGCGCGGCGCGGCGCGGCGGTAGCGCAGGCGTAATTAAGGCTCGCGCGCGCGGTCGGGCCGGAGTGCCCGAGTGCCCACGTGGGTGACACGTGTCGCGCGCCGCGATTAGCACGACGTGCCAATACGACGCGATAGGATCGAGTCGGCGACGCCCCCGCGCCGCGACGTCCGCCATCGCCCCGCCCGCCCCCTTCCCCGCCCTCGCCTGCGCGCCCACCCTCGTCCTCCCCCGGCCGGTGATGGATGTGGTGCGGGAAAAACGCGCCCCGCAAATTGAATGCATTATTCATGGTGGCCGCGTATCCGGGACTTAGCGCCGAGTGGTGTGACGTCACCACGCGGCTTAACTGCGACGCTGTCACCGTGCAGGGTGGGGCGCCACTCCGCGCAACGATTTGTTGCGGCGGGAAGCCTTTCTAGCGCAATAAGACAGCTCAACTGCGTAAGCAAACGAAAATTATTATCATTAGGATAAATATGAGTCAATAGTATTGAGGTATCGACGAGTATACATTTACACGAACACACCTACATATTAGTTTAATACCTACGGTTAAACGCGACTTAGCGATAAACTAATAACTTGTTGTTTAAATGCACTTCACTTAATTTGTTTCTCATGATTTTTCTCTAATCGTTCAAAAATGGTGATAATGAATATTTTAATTCTGTTAAGAAATAACTCTCCCATCATTTTATCTCTTAATTGTACATAATACATAACTGTACACGTACGGAATTGTAAGGAATAAAAACGGCTTAACATTTCTTCCGTCCCCCGTCATTCAGTCCATTCTTCAGCCTGTCCTTTTGTTCGTCCGTCAGACCTGTCCGTGCGTCCATGTAGTTAATTTTTAAAAAGGGACTCCTGGGTACGATTTTTGAACTGTATTGAAAAATTATTAATATCTCTGTCATTAACTTATATTGGTTTTGGTCCCATTTTTGTTAAATGTTTTGTTTTTAATGAAAAGAAAGTAAACTTCACGGCATAGTTTGTTGATATTACCAACAAACGTGACAGTCTCCCCGTAACAGTTTCGGCGCTGCGAAGGACCCATGAGTCCGCATTATTGAGCGAAAACTCCACTTCGATATCTTCAACCATTTAGAAGTTATGGGGGTGGTCTATAGTTCGTGGGACATCTGTATATAAAAATTGAGGGTTTTTTGTTGTTTTTTGTTTTTGTTTTTGTTCTTTTCATGGAGATAGTTTTTATGCTGTTCATTTTGTTTTAACTACACTAGATGGCGCTTCAGTTAAATGCCATTCCCAATCGACCTGGACTTCAGTGTGGCTGGTGTGAGAGAGAGAGAGGGAGAGAGAGAGGGAGGGAGAGAGAGAGGGAGAGAGAGAGAGAGAGGGAGAGAGAGGGAGAGAGAGGGAGGGAGAGAGAGAGAGGGAGAGAGAGAGAGAGGGAGAGAAGAGGGAGAGAGGGGGAGAGAGAGGGGGAGAGAGAGAGGGAGAGAGAGAGGGAGAGAGGGAGGGAGAGAGGGAGAGAGACAGAGGGTAGGGAAGAGAGGGAAGAGGGAAGGAAAGGGTGAGAGAGGGAGGGAAGGGGAGAGGAAATGAAAAATGGAGAGGTAGAGAGAGAAAAGGAGAGAGAATGAAGGGAGCATGACGTCTACCGGGTTCTGCAAGTGTACAATAAAATGGAAGCAACTCATGTAAATTCACTAAAACAAAGTTCAATAAAAGTCTGCTTTGAGATATTACTCGCATAATTATATACGTTGAGTCCATGTGTGGTATGCTCACCTCCAGTGCTCAGGGTTCTGTCATTTTCTCCCCGAAAACCCTTGAGTTGATCTATTATTTCGATATTGAGATAATTGTGAATAATAGAATTTATACAAAAAACGGACTCAGTTTCAAAATACTGTGATTACATTCCAAAACTTTGCAAAATGCAATATTTGTACATGTAATACCTTTGTTCATTTTATGATTTTTGTTTGTGTTGTTTCTGCTGCTGTTGGTGATGTGAATGAAATAAAATTATTTTATTTTGAAAATTTTTCTAGCCTAGTTTAGTTTGCAATAATGAAAGATCTGAAATTTTTAAGAATATGTGTTCTCTAAACTCGAAATTACTTGTGTATTCATCACATTACTTCTTACACCAGCATTCAATAATTAATTTTCAAAATATAAAGTACATATTCAGGAGATCAGATAACTTGATCACAGTTCAACACCAGCAACGGCACCCAGACCCATAACAACGACGACAAAACAAAACTTATCACAAGCAATAATTGTCGCTCGAGAGCTCACACACAGCAATGACGCGAAATCACTGCCAATAACTGCACGGAAAAGCACTTTCACTGCACACACAGAGCACAATACTCAGGAAGACAGACTTTCTTCCATGGCTGTCAATCTTTTGACAAATGAAACTTCTCTCATCAAATGCAGATTTTAAATTAATAAACCTAATGTCAAATGTAACGTATTCACTACCATCAAAATTAAATGATATACTTTCAATAACACGCGAATTCATAAAATTATGACAAGAATAAGAGATTCGAGACAGAAAACTGGTATTCCCCTCCAAGTCTCGGCGACGAGAATATTCCCAGCGATCTGCGATGTAAACCTGTGACGTTTCCTATGTTTATTCAAAAATTCTCAGTCGGTATTATCTTCCATGAATTACACTGTATGCCTGTTCCCAAATGATGAAAAGATCGCCGTTTTAGCTTCTATTAAAACTCATTGTTTGAATCGTAGAATTCTCTGTAAATATTATTCCACAATTTCCCCTGGCTACGAACAAAACTGTTAGTTATTACTTCCAACATGAGTTATCGTTTGCGCCAGTTAATACATACACGATTTTAACATACGAGTCAATGAATTTTAGACACTAATGGTCACTGGTAAAGCGTGAATGACATATGTGAATAAAAAATTGATTACTTCATGAAATAAAACAAAAACCCAAATTTATTTTTCTTTCCTTTATTTTGTTTGGTCGACATCTGACACTAGGCTGAAAACTGAATACACTGCATCTCCTCAGCAATTTATAATACAGGTCTAAACCTTGAAGTCATGCAATATCCAACAATTCAAAAGTAAAGTACTATAGTGTTCTAAACATATAGAGAATGAAATATACTCTGTATTAACTGTAACAAATCGCTGGATGAAGGAACAAATTATTTTATAAGTTAGTCATACTCAAGTCATTTTTGCCTTCATATTTCTCCAATTATTTTTATTTCTGGCTGTATAACTATCACAAAAATTGCGCAAGTTACGAAAGGAAATAAAACTCCGTTGAAAGTATTTTCCTATTATTGGAGACCATTCCGACTATCAAAAACAAAATAATGTATAATTTGTAATAATGATGCATTTCAATAATGTTTATTGAGGATCCAACCAGCGTTCTGGCTGACGATATAATACAAGTAACACCACAAGCTACTTTAACGGCGACGATCGAGCAACTGGTAACATGCAACCGTGTTCTTCCCAAGTTCGCATCCGCCCAAATTGTCGAATTCTCGGATGGGAAAAGCAATTCTTGGTTACTTTTGGTATTAAATAGTTTTAAAACACTGAATATACCTTCAACGACTAATGGAAATCACTTTCTTGGATCACGACATATCTCCATCTGATTTTTCTAGCTTTTCTTAATCTACTGGCAGAATGATACAATCCCTTGCTTGGAACGGAGCTTTACTTACTCCCTAATATGATTACTTCCAGCTTTTTCACAACAACAACAATAATAATAATAATAATAATAATAATAATAATAATAATAATAATAATAATAATAACGTTATGTAGTCAGAATCCATGTATTATTGGTCCTTGATATCGAAAAATTGATACCCCCAACACTAGCGGCCAAACCGTAAGCAGGATTTTCACCAAAATTGATATTCCCCTATCGATTTGGATCGATTATATCTTCCTGGCAAGCTCATTTTAAAAATGTATACTTTTCCCGTGCATTTTTGCGTGTTTTGGTAGTTCTTTTTCTCTGGACATTCATGCATAATGTATGTTTGAACATTTTTTTTCAATTAACAGTTAAAACTGTTTATGACGTACTATGGCTAACCCGTAAATAAGTTGAAATCTGAATAGGTACAGATGAAGATAAGCGTTTTTCCAAGAATTGATAAGAAAATATTCCCCAAGCATATATGGCAAACAAATCCCCCATTGTTGTTTTACCTACACCGCGCTGGAAATAATGTCCCTCTCGCTGCAATCAAGAAAAAATTGCGTGAAATTATTCTTGTTTTTATGTACAATTTTCTGCAAATACAGTTACATTTATTCCCGTTTTATTTTTAAAAGTAAGAAATTATTTCTTCTCCTGGCTATTGAAATGACTGCAGATATGGGTCACAAGCGCTTTGTTCAATTGGTTGAATTGTGTATTTTTAATAGCAGAGAAATTGCAATATTTCAGTATTATGTAATTCCAATAATGCAAGAAAGTATGTGCTGTTGTAGAACCACTTGTTTATTCTAGTGTTCAAAACTAAGGAATCTAAGTTTCCCAGACAATTTGAATATGTATCTCAATCATCTCATAGAAAATAAGTGCTCAAAAGTGTATCACACTTCAATGTGTATATTATTATTATTATTATTATTATTATTATTATTAGTATTACTTGTTACCTTCTAGACGATACATTATTACTGTCTAGTATGCGTATGTATATACAGAATAATATAGGTTGTGTAGAGAAAGACATGTATTGCTGCGGAAAATCGATTTCGAGATTTCAACAAGGAAATACATGGGTCCCCTGATACCGAAAAAGAGTTGATGTTTTCTTTTCCTTTTTTATTTTCTTTCAAAACGTCCGTCCTTATGTCTCTCCGTCTACCCGTGTGTCTGTCCGTTCATCTGTGAACAACACTAGGTCTTAAATCATTCGAAGGACTTTTTCCAAAATGAATATTCCCTGGTGGATTTGGCCCGACTCCAAGATCCGCAAAAATTGAAAAGCATTCTCTGAACGTTGGGGGTTCATGGACTGCTGGAACAGTTTCAGACTTTTCTCAAAAATTGCTCCAAAATGTACCTTCAAACCTCTCGTGTGAATAGAGTGAAATACACTTATAAATATGACATTGGTCCGATTTTCACTTGTAACAGTGAATTTTCATAAATTACAAAAGAATGATTTTTTCGGCGTCTCTCTGTAATGTGAATATCGGACCTATGCCTTCTTTTAAGTTCTTAACTCTTACTGTATTTCACTCTATTCTTAGAAAAAAATTAAAGAAAACATTTGGAATCATTTTTGGAATCTTTGTCCCCGAGGCTTTATGTAAATTACCCATAATTTTCAAAGAATGTTTCTCAAACTAGCATAGCTGCAAGTGGGGCCAGATCGACCGCATAATATTAATTTTGGGAAAAATCGTAAGCATAGTTTATGTGCTAATCTTGTTCACACATGGCGGTCAGACGTATGGACGGTTTGAAAGAAACCGTTTTCGGTATCACAATATACGAGTTTTTTTGGTCGAAAAATCGCAATTTTTTGCCGCAACATTACATTACTTTTTGTATACTACGTATACACTCAGGTGGAATAAATCATGGGACGGCAACAGGAAAATATACGATGGAAGTATTATTGCGTACAAAAGTGTAAAAGGGTAGTGCACTGAATAGAGCTTTCATTTTTATACAAGTGATTCATGTAAAAACGTTTCTGAGGCGATTATGGCCGACGACGGCAATTAACAGACTTCGAGCGCGGAACGGTAGTTGGAGCTAGACGCATGGCATATTTTATCTTAAAAAATCTAATTTTAATAATTACCTCTCACCATGGACAACGCAATGGCCGACGGCCTTCACTTCATGTCCGATAGCAGCAGTGTTTGCGTAGAATGGTGAGTGCGAACAGACAAGCAACCGTGAAAAAAAAAAAGCGGAAATCAGTGGGGATCTGATGAAGAACGTATGAGTTAGAACAGTGCGGCGAAATTTGGCGTTAATGGGTTATGGTAGCAGAAGACCGACTCGAGTGCCTTTGCTAACAGTATATCACCTCTCCTGAGCTCTTCACCTTCTCGATTGAACCCTAGACGATCAGATGAGTCCCAATTTCAGTTGGTAAGAGCAGATGGTAGGTCGTGAGTATGGCGCGGTGCAAGCTGGTGATAGCTCCACAATGGTGTGGTCTTTTTAGACATCGAAGGGACTGGGTCCAACAGATCCGATCATTGTTTGGAAATGGTTATGTTTAGCTACTTGGAGACCAATTTCAGCCATTCATGAACTTCATGTTCTCTTGCACTTTCGTGCATTCTTCTCACTATTTCGTATAAAACTGAGAACTAAGTTTGGGTAACAAAACTCCCCTTTATGCTTGAATATATGGTCATTACACCCATCCCAAATAGGTCGGAATATACAGGTTGGAAATAAATGTAACGGGAAACAAAATTTTTAATATTCCATAACAAGATTTACAAGAAACCATCTAAATGTAAACTGACAATCTTAACAAGACCTTTTAATTATGTAATAATACATCCGAAAATATTATTTATTATTATTATTATTATTATTATTATTATTATTATTATTATTATTATTATTATTATCCAATAAACATTATTGGCAAAGTACATATCTTTCAAAATATCAAGTTTCTGTCCGAATTCTGAGCTCTTGGTTTTGTTCTGTTAGCGGCGGGAGACGAAGCCCTGCGTGCTGTGTGGTGCCTGGTCGGGCGGCGAGCAGGCCGAGCGGGCTGCGGGGCGAGGCGCAGTGAGGAGCGCGGGGGTGTTAAAGCGAGCAGAGCCGGCGGCGACGGCGTTGAGTGACGCGCCCGCTGGCTCCATTTCCTGCGCGCGCGCGTCGGCGCCCCGCGGGGCCGCGATAGGTTCATTACCGGGCCGTGATGCGCCCCGCCCCCGCGGGGGCGGCGGGGGGTCGGGGGCGGGCCGCCTGTCAGCGCGTCGCTTCGCGCACCGCCACCCCAGCCGCAACCGAAAGCGCCACTCGCACGGAGCTGGAGGCGCTCTCCAAATCGACAAATTCGCAGGGAACTAAATATTCAAACTATTAATGAAAACTCGCAACAGATCAATTAGTTTTACACATTTAGTCTTTCTTGCTCTAGTGCACAGATATTTAAAGAAGGTGAAACTACTACCTTGCCAAATCGCATTTTTTTTTCGTACGCAAAGAATTCCTTAAATCAATGTAAATTAGATCGGTCTCTTTTTTCTGTGAATCAACTGAACTTCCGAAAACCAAATTTTATTTTCGAAGAATTAAAATTCGGAATTACTGCTCTGCAGCCTATTATTCATGAGGTATTCATGTGACAATTCTCAATTATTGTTAGCCGAAAGCTAGTAATGGCAATATGTGTTTAAAATTTCTAAGGCATAGTATGTCCCAGAATAAATTTAAAAGAAGACGCACTCGTATCAACAGAGCTTCGCAAGAAAGGATCGCGATTTCTTGGGTGTTACTTCAAACGTTCAGAGTCATGAATAGTTTTGTTGTAAAGGAAAGTAAACGCTACGTACAAAAATATTGTTCAAAAACATATCGGATGAATATTATATAAATATTTTTTACGATATTTTTTATAGAAGCATTAAAAGCCATTGAGATCACTTTCATTTTCTAATATCTATGGATAGAGTAGGTTCGTAAGCGCGTATTAGCTACATTTAGGCCCCAGCTAGCCTTTCAGCCGCATTCACTTTACCTAATTTTTCTCGGCCACAGTTACAATGGATAAATGATTTGGAAATAATTCCAATACAGACAGTAGGAAATCACAATCAATTATCAACCCGAGGTCTCAACATTTTTTTTTTCTTTCCATATCTAAATATGATCTGACATACGAGTGTTTGCAATCATTTCGGCAGACACCAATTTTGTATTAACGAAAAGTATGTGATAAAAATAAACGTCCTTCGTTCTAATCAAAAAAGAGGAAAACAATAAATGAAAACTCAAGGCTTCAAACATATTTTAATTTTCAATAAGATGATTTCTGTAAAGATACAGTTTGACGAAAAATGAAATTAATGAATGTTGACAAAAGCAAACCAATATGTCTAGCTTAATTTTGTGTTTTGTTTGTTGTTGTTGTTGTTGTTGTTGTTGTTGTTGTTGTTGCTGTTGCTGTTGTTGTTTTGTTACTTAAGTGGATTTAGGATTTTCATCATCAAGGTTCTCTTACATGTAATCAAGGCAAGCTTGTAAGAAATATTATCCTTTCTTTTTGTATGTGCCACAAATACTGCCATAATTTTAAAAAAATATTTATATTTGTTTAATTTGTAAAAGTTATCAAAATTACTACTATTTCTGGGACAGGCACTTCGTTTCAGATTAAGTTTTTCATGTTAGTTTTTAGTATGGCCAAAATTACAATATTACAATATTCCGTAAGTATTTCCAATAATGGGAGAAAGTAAACTCCGTTGTGACACCTCTAGTTTTATTTCTGTCTTTTAGTTTCGTTTTAGCAAAAGGAGTACTCATAAATTGAAGTAGCCTTCCAAATGCAATACTACTCCCTTTAAATTAAATTGTTTTACAACGAGGGATGAATATAAAACAATACGAGAACGGTACGCTTTAGATGATCCCAATCCTGGTATTGAGAGCAAAAACCTTAAGTCTAGCGTAACTTGAATTCGTCGGATACTGTCGCGTGGACAATTGTGTCATGCGGTAAGCCTTTCTGCTCAATATACCTTGCTTATAAAATTGCGTTTAACTCGAAAACTGTGTTCGAACACCAATTTGTGACCTCGGACCCGTGATATAATGGTCAAAATACATGAAACGTTGCCATGAAGTTTAAAAAGTTGATCGGAAATAATTATACTCATAATAATTGTAATTTGAAGTTGAAGTTGTAACATTATTTATTCATTTCCATAATTTGTTATTTGTTAAATTTATATACATTATTTGCCATTCATCAATTTTTATTTGTTAAGTTTACATACATTTATATTAACAAAAATAATATTAATCTATATTTTTTAAAATTATTTCTTGTTAAATACGTACTCACGAAAAATTGTACTTATAAAGGTCTTTGGACAAGGAGGTCGGCTATTCTTCCAAATTACCAATGAGTTATCAAACCTGCTAAAAGCCGTTATAGCAACTCTACTAGCTCCACAAAAGACTATACTTTTATTTCTTGAAAGGAATGGCCGATTCACGGCGAATAAAAGAAATTTGTGTTTATGAAATTTCAAGGAAGGTGATAATGGACAGTATTAATAAAGGTGCTCTATGAGATAATTGGTATTTTGAAACCCGTGTGGAAACTGCCAGTTTTCATGTCTGTACCATTTTTTCTTACTATTTGCTTTATCTTTCTTCCTTTCCTTCAGTTGTTAGAGCGATATTCTTTTGATGGAATCGTTGACGATTTAAGAATTTCCTTTGAATAAAATAATTCTCCGAGAAATCGGATATTGGAGGTTAAACGTTTTTTGAACCCAGCATAAAAATGACTTATATTCACACAATAATTCAGAATAAATTGCTTCAAATGATGCAAGTTTAAAATGCATTTTAACGCGTCAAAGTGTGTAACAAAACATCTGTAACTTGAGAATACTGTATTGTGATCTATTT